>CAUYLG010041028.1:0-19272 GCA_963573385.1 Cacajao melanocephalus | reverse complement strand
TGGCTCCTCCGCCGGGAATCTCCTAGTCTGTGGGCAACAAAAATTCGTCTGAAAGTGCGGCGTCCACTCGCTCTCTGCGCTTTCACTGGGAGCTACAATCCTGAGCTGTTGTTAATCGGCCATCTTGGATCTCTCTCATGGCACCAGTTCTTAATAAAACTGTCTTGTCTTTTTTGAGACAGAGTCTTGCTCTTGTTGTCCAGAGTGTAGTGCAATGGCGCCATCTCGGCTCACCTCAACCTCCTCCTCCCAGGTTCAAGCGATTCTTCTGCCTCAGCCCCTGAGTAGCTCAGATTACAGCCATGTACCACCACGCCCAGTTAATTTTGTATTTTTAGTAGAGACAGGGTTTTTCCGTGTTTGCTAGGCTGCTGTCAAACTCCTAACCTCAGGTGATCCATCTGCCTCGGCTTCCCAAAGTGCTGAGATTACAGGTGTGAGCCGCAGTGCCCATGTTCAGCTTTTAAAATCAACTTTCTTTTTCTTATTTTTAGCCTTTACACAAACAGTTTCCTCTTTTTTGAAAAAAAAAAAAAAAAAAAAAAAAGAGGGTCTCATTCTGTTGCCCCGGCTGGAGTGAGGTTTTACAATCTCGGCTCACTGCAACCTCTGCCCCTGGGTTCAAGCAGTTCTTTTGCCTCAGCTTCCCTAATAGCTGGCATTATAGGCATGTGTGACCACACCTGGCTAATTTTTGTATTTTTAGTAGAGGCAGGGTTTTGCCATGTTGGCCAGGCCAGTCTCGAATTCCTGACTTCAAGTGATCCGCCTGCCTTAGCCTCCCAAATTGCTGGGATTACAGGCATGAGCCAACGGCACCAGCCAATTTCCTGTATCTTGAACAGCCCTTTTTGACTTATTAACGTGGTAAATTTTTACTTTTTTTTCGGTCTCAATTTTGTGAATAAATTCATGAAGAAATCCATGAATTGGGAATCTAAGTTGTTTGAGGAGCCACAAAAATAGATGTTAATTCTGAACATTTGACTATAAGAGAACAAGATAAAAGCAATGATCTCTTTATATTTGCATGATCTCCTAGTACATGGTTGACAATACTGGAGAACGTGGCAGGTCGCTTCCAGTAGATGAAGTAGATGTCAAAGATGGTGCTTGATAGTGCCAAAGGAGAAAGAAAAGATGATTCCTGTCCTTGATGAATCTACACTATAGTGGAAGAGACAAAGTGGCTAATACGTATAATATAGTCATGCTTAAAAAAATTGACATATATTAAAGGAAATATAAGAAAAAAAAAACTGAGCGCTGGGCATGGTGGCTCATGCCTGTAATCCCAGCACTTTGGGAGATCAAGGAAGGTGGATCACTTGAGGCCAGGAGTTGGAGACCGGCCTGACCAACATGGTGAAACCCTGTCTCTACTAAAAATACAAAAATGAGCTGGGTGTGGTGGCGGGCACCTGTAATCCCAGCTACTCTGGAGGCTGAAGCAGAAGAATCACTTGAACCCAGGAGGCATTGGTTGCAGTGAGCTGAGATTGCACCACTGCACTCCAGCCTCAGTAACAGAGTGACACTCCATTAAAAAAAAATAAAAAAGAAATGAAACATAAATTTTTCTGGATTATTAAAGTTTCATTAAATAAAGTGACTTTATTAGATAAGGAAGATGAATGTGAGAGTGGTAGAAATTGAGGAATAGGGACAAGAAGAAAAAAGCCCTCAATAGTAACTTTTAGTTGAGAGAAGCATAACTGTAGGAAAAAAATCACTCCACTGTGCATCCATCTTTCTGGGGTCTGAAGTATATATAGTCATGAAGACCACCTTTCAGAAAATAAACCTAAAATTACAAACACAAAAGTAGTACAAGCCAAATATAGAATGAGAAATTACACAACTTACAAAACACTCAGAATGTCACAAAGTAACAGCATTATCAATGTTTTTTATTCATTAAGGCATAATTTACATAAAATATACAAATCTTAGAAGAGTTTTGTGAGTAATCAGCTATCTAATCAAGATATAGAACATTTCTATTAGTGCAGAGAGTATCTTTACGATCCTTTCCAGTTAATCTTCACTCCCGAAGGCAATCACTGTTCTGATTTCAATAATCATAGAAGACTAGGCATGGTAGCTCACAAATATAATCCCAGAACTTTGAGACGCCAAAGTGGGAGGATTGCTTGAGCCTAGGAGTTTGAGACCAACCTGGGCAACATAGGGAGATTTCATCTCTACAGGCATGGTGGTGTGTGCCTGTAGTTCCAGCTACTTGAGAGGCTGGGGTGGGAAGACGGCTTGAGTACAGAAGATTGAGGCTGCAGTGAGCTGTGATCAGGCTATTGCCCTCTAGCCTGGGTGACAGAGTGAGTGAGATCCTGTCTCAAAAAGAAAAACAAATGTATATGACTTTTGCTTCATCTTAAGCTTTCAGAAAAAGAATTGTTCAGCATGTACTTTTTATGTAAATGTATATACATGTATATGCACATGTTAATGTATGTGCTTTGGCTCAATGTACTAATTTGGAGATTCATTGATGTTATTATATGTATCAGTAGTTTGTTTCTAAAGCTATGCTGTATTCTACTATAATAATGTGCCATAGATTTCTTATCTATTATGGAATATTTTGATGTTTAGTTTGGGGTATCATGAGTGAAGCTGCTATGAACATACAAGTCTTTCTGTGGACACAAGTCTTCATTTTTTATTTAACATGAGTAAATATCTAAGAGAGAAACTAACGGGTCATGGCTGTGTTTGTGTTTAATTTTACAAAAATTTGTCAAACTGGTTTCTAAATATTCATGCCATTTTATATTTCAAATAGAAATTTAGGAGTTTCAGGTTTTCCAAATACTTACTCTTTTGGGGGATGTAAAATACTATTTAATTTTGCTCTTAATTTGCATTTCCCTTGTAGGGAACCAGCCCCACATCACGCCCGTGGGTACCCCGAGTTCGGTGGCGACAAAGGAATGAGGAAAAGACAGATTAAGAGAGATAGTGGGACCAGAGGACCATCACTCATCACTGCAGGAGACAGTGAAGTCCCCGAGCTCTGATCATTCACACTATTTACTGGTTACAATCACTTTGATCGATAGGGTAGGGGTGGAATAATGGTGGGGAGAGGGTAGTGTGATAGTGGAGAGAATGAGTGAGCCGGAAGAGAATCAGTGAGCCGGAAGTGAATCAGTGAGTCAGAACTGGTATGCCATTCTAAAGTTTGATAGCAGTGGCAGTTTGGGAGTTTCATAAGACAAGAACATGTGGTTATCTTTAGCCTATTATCTATGTGCAGCTGGCAGACCGCAGGCCTTACAAGGAGCCTACAAGTCTGACTATGTCACAGTGTTACAAAGGGGTTTTACGTCCTTGAGCACAATGTTTATGGTGACAGAGCCTAGGTCATTCTGCACTGGAACATGAGGCATGGAGAAGTTTGCCTCCCCAGAGGCCTCCCGCAGTTTGCTGTGGTTTGTTGTTCCCAGTTTATATGTTACTCATAACCAATTTACGTATGCACTCTGTAAGTCCTTTCTTCTTTGCTGCTTCTTCCAACATCCCTGTTATCTATTGATGTGGCTAACTAGTGAGTAAAAAGATGTTCAACATTAATAGATATCAGAAAAATGTAGAAATTTTAATTTTCAAAAAAATTCCAATTGATTTTTCCTTCATTGTTATCGCTTTTTGTACCATTAATTCTTTTCCCACACTAAGATTTTTTCTTCATTATCCCATTGAGGCAGTATTTGGATTGTCTCCATATTTAGGGTAGTATAAGTGAAATTGCTACAAACATAAATACATAGCTATGCATATTCTCACATATTTGTCCATTCACATACAAGTATTTTATATAATTCTTCATTTACTATGGGTAAATTCCTAAAAAAGAAATTATGCTTTACCAACGACTTCTTTGTAAAGTATGCATTCATAGCTCCTTCTATTTTTATTTGTTTATAAATACATATATTAATATTATATATAGATTTGTTTATAGAGACAGGGTCTTGCTCTGTTACTAAGCTGGATGCAGTGCTGGGATCATAACTTGTTGTAACCTCTAACTCCTGGGCTCATGGAATCCTCCTGCCTCAAACTCCCTAGCAGCTGGAACTACAGGTACGTGCCCCCTCACACAACTAATTAAAAAAAAATTTGCAGAGACAGGGTCTCTCTTTGTTGCCCAGGGTGGTCTTGAACTCCTTGATCCTTCTACCTCAGACTCCCAAAGCATTGAGGTTTTGGGCATGAGCCACCACACCTGGCCCATATTTTCTTTTAAATTGATCTCTATAAATTCTTTATATGTTATGACTTCAAGTCATCTTGAGATTCATGTTTTGAGAATATTTTTACTGAGTATATGACTTGAATTTTTATTTTCTTAGTGTTTTTAATGAGCAAAGTATTTAATTTTGGTGCACATAATTTTCTATTTATTATTCGATATTTGGTAACTTCTCACTTTGTCAATAAAATTTTTTCTACAAGATTAAGAAGTTATTTTTCTATGTCATCTCAAAAGGACATGTAAATTTAAATTTTATGTTTATGTCTTTAATCTATCCCAGATATTTCTGTATGGTGTAACAGGCTTGTAAAGGTAATTTTTCCCCCTATTCATATAGAGTGGCTCAAGCAGAATTTGTTGAAAATAATTTTCTATTTTCTATCAGAATATCTTGGACCATTTGACAAAAGTCAATTTTCTGTATACGTGAAGTTTTCTTCTGAACTCTTTGCTTTGATCTATATTTCTGTAAGCCAATACAACATTGATTTACTTATAGTAGGCATGTGGTAAGTTTTTTTGATTTTTAGTAAACAACTTTAAATTTATTTAACAAAATAGGCAACTTTAGAAAAATTTACAGGCAATTCTAAGAAAAACTTCTATATTGAAATAAAAAGTTGTCTTTATTAGAAAATATAAAAACTGATTAAAATATATAAATATGCATATTATGTTCATATATTTTTGATACTCCGATCACTAATAGAAAGTTCTTGTCCACTTATTTTACACAGATATAGTATTTTTAAAAATAATTTTATCATTTTTTAATTGAACCATTTTATTGAGAAATGGCCAAACTGTCATCCAGAGTGCATATACTGCTTTTATTCCCATGAGCAATGTATGAATAGTCTAGCTTCTCAACATCCTTTCCAGAATTTAGTGTTTTCACTATTTTTATAAGCCATATAAGTGTGTGATGACATCTCACCATGCTTTAAATTTGCCTTTTCCTAATAGTTAATGGAGTTGAATATCTTTTCATGTGCTTATTTTAATCTAAATGTCCTTTTCAATGAAATGTCTGCACACATCATTCACTCATTTTCTAATTACATTCTTTGATTTTCCTATTGTTGAGTTTTTAGAGTTCTTTATATTATAATACTAGTCCTTTGTCAAATATGTAGTTTGCAAATTTTTCTTTCAGTCTGTAGCCTGGCTTTTCATCTCCTTCACTGGTCTTTTTTAAGAGAGCGTTTTTTTGTTTGTTTTTTTTTTTTTTGAGAGGTCAAATTTATAATTTCTTTTACAAATATTCCATTTGGTGTCAAGGTTAAGAGCTTTCTCTGGCCTTAGATCTTAAATATATTTTCTATTTATTTTCTAAAATGTTTAGAGATTTACATTAAAGTTTATGGTAAATTTCAAGTTAAAGTCTGAGATTTAGATCAAGATTATTCCTTTTTTTTTGTTTATGGATTTCCAATTGCTCTGTTTGTTAAAATGGCTCTCCTTCCTCTATTACATTGCTTTGTTCACTTTAAAAACCTATCTGGGACTATTTGAGTGGGGCTCTCTGCTAGATCCCACTAACAACTGGAGAAGGGGAAGTGAAGGGAAGTTAATGATTCAATATATGTCCCTCACACTGTCTCATTAAGTCCTTTCTACTATGTGAGGATAGATGCTCAGGTCTACCAAGGTGGAAGAATCAGAACACTGCTTGCTTCTGCTGTGCTGGGTACAATCAGCTCCCTGCATGCTCTGTTAAGACCACGCAAGTAGGGGAATGAGAATGCCACTTCTTGTTTCCATGGAGTGGGGTTTGTGGCAGTAGAAAATTTGTGTTCCAGAGAGCCAAATCATGAGTGAACTCCCATTCACAATTGCTACAAAGAGAATAAAATACCTACAAATACAACTAACAAGGGATGTGAAGGACCTCTTCAAGGGGAACTATAAACCACTGCTCAAATAAATAAGAGAGGACACAAACAGATGTAAAAACATTTCATGCTCATGGTCAGGAAAAATCAGAATCATGAAAATGGCCATACTGCCCGAAGTAATTTATAGATTCAATGCTATCCTCATCAAGCTACACCATTTACCTTCTTCACAGAACTGGAAAAACCCACTTTAAACTTCACATGGAACCAAAAAAGAGTGACAATCCTAAGCAAAAAGGACAAACCTGGAGGCGTCATGCTACCTGACTTCAAACTATACTACAAGGCTACCGTAATCAAAACAGCATGATACTGGTACAAAAACAGAGATATAGACCAATGGAACAGAACAGAGGCTCTGGAGGCAATGCCACACATCTCCAACCATCTCATCTTTGACAAACCTGACAAAAACAAGCAATGGAAAAAGGATTCCCTGTTCAATAAGTGGTGTTGGGAGAACTGGCTAGCAGAAAGATGAAACTGGACCCCTTACTTACACCTTATACAAAAATTAACTCCAGATGGATTAAAGATTTAAACATAAGATCTAACACCATAAACATCCTAGAAGAAAACGTAGGCAATACCACTCAGGGCATAGGCACAGGCAAAGGATTCATGACTAAAACACCAAAAGCAATGGCAATGAAAGCCAAAATAGACAAATGGGATCTGATTAAACTTAAGAGTTTCTGCACAGCAAAAGAAACAATCATTGGAGTGAACTGACAACCAACAGAATGTGAAAAAATTTTTGCAATCTACCTGTCTGACAAAGGGCTAATATCCAGAATCTACAAAGAAATAAAACAAATTTACAAGAAAAAAAAAAACATCAAAAAGTGGGCAAAGGATATGACCAGACACTTTTCAAAAGAAGACATTTAGGCGCAAACAAACATATGAAAAAATGCTCATCATCACTGATCATTAGAGAAATGCAAATCAAAACCACATTGAGATACCATCTCATACCAGTTAGAATGGTGATCATTAAAAAGTCTGGAGAAACAGATGCGGGAGAGGATGTGGAGAAATAGGAACACTTTTACACTGTTGATGGAAAGGTATATTAGTTCAACCATTGTGGAAGACAGTGTGATGATTCCTTAAGGATCTAGAAATAGAAATAGCATTTGACCCAGCAATCAAGTTACTGGGTATATACCCAAAGGATTATAAATCATTCTATTATAAAGACATCTATGCTCATTGAGGCACTGTTTACAATAGCAAAGACTTGGAACCAACCCAAATGCCCATCAGTGACACACTGGATAAAGAAAATGTGGCACATATACACCATAGAATACAATGCAAACATAAAAAAGGATGAGTTCATGTCCTTTGCAGGGACACTGATAAAGCTGGAAACCATCATTCTCAGTAAACTGACACAAGAACAGAAAACGAATCACCGCATGTTCTCACTTGTAAGTGGGTGCTGAACAATGAGAACACATGGACACAAGGAGAATATCACACACTGGGGCCTGTTGGGGGGTGGGGGGCTAGGGGAGGGATAGCAGGCAGTGGGGGGATTGGGGAAGGATAACATTAGGAGAAATGCCTAATGTAGGTGATGGGTGGATGGATGCAGCAAATCACCATGGCATGTGTATACCTAATTAACAATCCCGCAGGATCTGCACATGTACCCGAGAACTTAAAGTATATATATATAAAAAAAAGATTTCTTGAAGAACTCTTCTGAAGCATAAATAGCAATTAAAACATTGAGTTTGTAATTATACTGCTTATTTAGAAATGTACAACAGGGAGAATTGGATAAAACAAAAATATATGGAAAATACACTGTAGTTGTATTTAACAATGCTTTCTTAGGTTATGTAAGAAACATTTGAATGAATGTGATGCTAGTCATGGAACTCTACTGCTGACTATGCTTTGAAGACATCAGTTGATAAAATTGATGTTAGGTTTTTACATGTTCTTATAATGAAATTAGGTATAGAAATATGCCTGTGTTTCCCACGTGTCAGATGAATAACACTTGGGTCTATTTATCTATATGGTCCCTCTGGGTTAATGCATTATAATATTATAAATAAAACTATTATGCTTTGGGAAAAAAAAAAGAAAGTCTTTGTCCTACTTCCCCCACTGAAGCCACAGAATGGGAACAATTTATTCATTTGTATTTGGGTAGAACAGGATAGGTATCGCCTGAAAGTTTTCTGTTTTGTTAGGCCACTGTTTTTCTGGTACATTGGTTGGGAGGAACAGGTTTTTCTCAGATTTTTTTTTTCTATGTGAGCCTGTTAGTGGTTGTTTTAGAGTCTCCTGTGGTATACATGGGAGGCCCTGTCTGGTATATATGGAAAGCAGTAAGAAAACCCAGGGAACTCACTGCCATGTTGATATAGTTTGGATGTATGTCCCCACCCAAATCTCATTTGAGATACAATCCCCACCTTTGGAGGCAGGGTCTGGTTGGGGATGATTAGACCATGGGGGCAGATTTTTCATGAATAATTTAGTACCATCCCTCTTGGTACTATCCTCCCAATAGCGAGTTCTTGTGAGATCTGGTGGTTTAAATGGATGTAGCCCCTCTCACTCTCTTGCTCCTACTCTAACCATTTGATGGGCTTGCTCCCCCTTTGCATACCCAGTATGTTTGTGAGTTTCTTGAGGCCTCCCCGGAAGCTGAGCAGATGCCAGCATCACGCTTCCTGTACAAGCTTGAAGAACTACAAGCCAGTTAAACATCTTTTTATAAATGACCCAGTCTCAGGTACTCCTTTATAGTAATGTGGGAAAAGACTAATACACATGTCATTAATCAAGTCCTGAAATTCCTAGGTGGTCTGTTTTTTTCTTTCCACCTGTGAAAGTCTTATTCTGCTCGTTTGTGCTGTTTGTTACGGCTTTTTAGTTGTAAGAGGGAAAACATGGAAAGAATTGGGCTATTGCATCTCAATCAGAACCAAGGTCCTCCAAATAATGTTTAAAATATTGTAAAACATTTGTATTATCAACATATGTTGTAGTAGCACATGTATTACAGTTCTTTATATAATTAACAGCTTGATGTACGTCCTTCTACAGAAAAACAGACATTTGAAAGGAGTACTTTGCTATCGTTTTTATTAGCTTATGTGTAGAAATCAATAAATAATACTTTCAAATTTTATCATCTCTATCTTGAATATATTTCACATATGGTAAGTTCTACCTTTTATTTTAAAAACTCCAAGTATTGACTCTATAAGTGCATTTATTGCACATGTCTATCTCCATTTTAAATATACGATTCCTCTAATACATGCAGATATCTCTGGCAATCTTAAATTTATATTAACTGAAGGTTTCACAATCTAAGAAAAAAAATCACATAACTAAAAGTCATAGATTCCATTCAAATGTATTTTTATATTCTAAATTATCTCATTTCTTTTTTCTTGAAATACTTTGGGAAACCTTATGCATACAAATGGGAGTATTAGATCAAATTATTCCATGTTAGCATTTTAAATATGTAGATGCATTTGTTCATTTAAAATTTTATATTTATATTAATATTCTGAAGTTTTCTAATCTTTTAAATGAACTTTCACTGTATTTTCCTTCCTGTGAGATTGAAGATATATACATCTGTTATGTAATTGTTTCTTCATTAGCTGTTTTTCTATTTGTGGTACATTTCAACAAAAATCGGCAATTCTTAAAATAATCTTTAATGTTTGCAGTTTCAATGATACATTTGCAATGATGCTATTATGTAAACAACAATATCTAGATTAGTCAACTATAAATGGTTACAAACCCTCAATAGACCTCTTAGGATTTAAGTAGTCTCCCATGTCACATTCTGGATCTCAGACTGGCTTATCATTCATTCCTTATTTTCTAAATTGCAGTTTACAGAAGTTTAAATATATTTATCTCTTCAATGGAACTAACTTTCTTGTTTCTTTAGGCTGTTGAAAGTTGGCTCTTTTCAATGTCAGGTTTTATTGCTAATTACTAATGGAGAATAAGAATAACAAAGAGCAGCAGATATGGGACAAGTTTTCAGGATCTTACATACTCCCGTTCCCCAGAAGCAAGAAATTGTTTCTTGTTTTCTACATTCTATTATTATAAGCAACATTTATCTCTCCTCTTCCTGTCCTGAACTCTGCACAGCTTCAATTTCACTTTCCTCTAACACAACCAAAAGTTATTGCAGAAATCTACTGGTGCGGCCTTTTGCTTGGTCCCAGCTAGAATTACAGAAGTGTTTTTAGGAATCTCAATATACTTTTTATTTATTAAGCAGTTCAGTGGAGGGAGGGTAGCCATTTTAAACCGATGGAGCAATTAGAAATTCACAGGCAAAAACAAAAGAACTTCAATCTAAACTTAACTGAAAATTGATCATAGAATTACACGTAAAACTATAAGACTTTTAGAAAAAAAGAAAAACTTCTGGAAAATCTTTGAGAGCTAATTTGTCAGGTACCATAAGATTTATTTCTGTGGTAACAAAATGCACATTTTTTTTGACTTATGTGGTGATGATTTCTATATTCAGTGTGGTAGTGTTAGTTTACATGAACATATTGTTATATATTTATATTATAGTTTATATTATAGCATAAAGTTATTATCAAAATGCAATAACAGCCATTGGTTTTAAGAAGGGATCATTCACTCTTGAAGACATCATATCCATGCAGACATTTAACATGGAAGTGAATGAGACATCCTTGGCCAGCTGCTCTGACCCTGCTCAACGATATATGGCAGGTGCGTATAAAACACCACATGGTGACCTGAAAACTAAGAGGAGTGTCAGCCTTTGAGGAAAGTTGTGCTTCCTATGCATTCTAAGGTATTAAGGAGTTTATTATCTTATAGATATACTGTACCCAGGGCTATTGAAGTGTAGGGATATACTTAATACAGTAACATTAGGAAAATAAAAGCAATTCTTGCTGTTTTACATTCCATATTCATCCAATCCATCTCTCTATCCATAACTGATATATTTTTTAGAAACCACCAAAGATATTATTTATAAATTTAATAACATGCATTGTGTTATATATTGGAAGTAATGTGTTCAGTGAAGAAAATTAGGAAAATAGAAAAAAGGACACAGAAACCTTAATGACAAGGTAGTCCCAAAATCCAGATGATTATTTAGGCAATATGTAATGTATATATATCATAAATATACATTTATATATGATTATTATAAAAAGCATCTGTATGTAAAACTTTGACTCCTTGATATTGATATTGCAAACATATTTCTTTTTTCTTTTTTTTGATTTTCCTTTAACTTGCATACTCTTTTTAATGCAATTTTAAAATTAAATATTTTTATATAACCACTTCTATCAGAGCTTTAATTATTATTTAATTAAATCATTCTGTTAGATTATTATTTAATAGCAAATTATATTTATTTTAAATTAAATTATGTTAATTTAAATTCTAATTAAATTGTTAACTTAAAACATATTTTACATATTTATGAGATATGTGTGATATTTTGACACATGCATACAATGTGTAATGATCAAATGCCAAAAGGTGTAATGATCAAATGCCAAAAAGGCAATCGGCAGATCCATTACTTCAAATGTTTATCATGTCTTTGTGTTGAGAACATTCAAAATCTCTCATCTAGTTGTTTTAAAATGTAAAACAAATTTTTGTTAATCCTAGTGTTACAGGGCACTAGAATTTATTGCTCCTAACTGTGATATTGTACCCATTAATCTAACTTTCTCTATAGCCCCATATTCTCTACTCTTCCCGGTCATTTGTACTACTGTTCTGCTCTACTTCTACGGGATCAACGTTTTAAAGAGAGAACATAAAGTATTTGTCTTTCTGTGCCCGACTTATTTCAGTTAACATAGTGTCCCTCTAAGGTCATAAATGTTAGGCTAGACTAGAATATTTATACCAAAAGCACTGAATATGTGAAGGGCCAATATCAGTAATGAATCTATTTGAATTGTCCAACAGGTGAATAGTGGTATGGGCAATAAACGGGAAAACTGGGTAAAACTGATTATTATTAGAGATTACTTAATGATATGAGGAAAGTTCAAAAAGAAACATTCTAAAGGGTTTTGATGTGACATATAAGGCAATTCTCATATGCAAATCCATTAATTATATAACTGATTTGCACTTTTCCCCATTGTCCTCCAAACAAAGTATAAATAACTTGGAATGTCCATGAAGTTCACAGATGAACTTCATGCTTACTCCTTTTAATCCTAACACTTCCTTATCCAAGTACAGGGTATACTTCCATTCAGACTCAACTATTTTCATACTCCTGAATGCAAAATTCTTTAATCGTCAAGGATTTTTGTACATTTATTCCCTCTGTCTATATAAATTAGTTCACTCCATCTGATCATTACATCTGATCTTGTGTGTTCACAATTTTGGCCTCAGAAAATATGATTTATGGCTTACCAAGTTTGGGTTAAAGACCCATTTTCTATATTCTCATAGTATCTGTATTTTTCCATCTAAATATGCACCAAAGTTCATTCTCTCTTATCTGGTTACTCTCCATGATTACTATATGATCAGGGGCCATAATATTTTCATCATCTTTTGGCAAAATTATGAACAGTGCAATATAGTAGTTTTAGAATAGTTTTTACACATTCTTGAATAAATGACCTCCTTAAAGCTGTTCTTCAAACCACTCATTAATTTTCTATAACACTGCTTTTGCAAGTTAGGGTTGAAAATATATTTATAAATTATTAGAATATCTTTATTACATCCTTCCTTTATATTATGATGCCCATGAAGGTATTGTTGGCCTCTCAGCAAAGCTCTCTTTTAATCTTAATACTTCTGATATTTTTGGGTCTGTGTCTCTGCCCAAATCGCATGGCAAACTGTAATCCCCAAAGTTGGTGGTGGAGCATGGTGGGAGGTGATTGGATCTTAGAGTTGGATTTCCCCTTTGGTACTGTCCTTGTGATAGTGAGTGAGTTCTTGTGAGAGCTGTTTGTTTGAAAGTGTGTAGCATCTCCCACCTCTTGCTTATCCTCCTGCTTGGCCATGTGAAGTGCTGGCTCCCTGTTCACCTTCTGCCATAACTGTAAGTTTCCTGAGGCCTCCCTAGAAGCAGAGGCTGCTATGTTTCCTTTCTGTACAGCCTGTAGGAACATGAGCCACGGTTTGAGCCAACTTTTCTTTAGAAATTACCCAGTCTCAGGTATTTCTTTAGATCAGTGTGAGAATGGACTAATACAAATTCCTACTTATATCATCTTTTATCTCATAATTCATAGTGCCAATATATCTTTGAATTTTTTTCAGAGTAAAAGGCATGATTTGTGGTCCTCAATAGAAAGAAGCAATCCGAAGTTTTTTAAGTATATGAAAAAATCATTACAATTAATGCCAAATAAACAAATGGCAAATCCAGAAAAACATTATTTATCAGATTGCCAAAAATAAAATTATTTTTACGTGAAGAAAAAAGTACATTTATTAACTGAGATTTATTTGGTAACAGAAGCCATAAAAATATCAATGCATATATACTTTGAACTATAATTCCAACAGAAATTTGGACACAAAATCTAAAACCTTAATCCAAAACACATTACAGAAAGCCAGAAATGATATTACTGGAATGAGGTATTAGTTCAGTAATATATAATATGCAATAGTTGAGACGTTTGAAATATAGTTATGCCTGTTATATTATCTGAGCCTCCCACACACCTTGTCGTTTCTACCTCCATGTTTTATTAGGGCTCTTTTCCTTGCTATTGCTTTAAAGTCTTCATAATTTCCCTTTTGAAGAAATACGTAAATCATCCCCTCTCATCTTGTCTCAGTTATCTTTCTAAAATATAGATATAATCCTGCTTTTACATATTATTCACTACTGTCTAACAAATAAAGACCAAATTCTTTTGCATTAAATGCAAGGTCCCACAGTTTACATTTCATTTTCTACCATCAAGTCTATTGAGGTACACAGCTTTCTGAAGAAGGAGGTCTTCTTTTGTCTCAATGACTTTGCACACTTTTCCTTTGCTTAGTTTCTTTGTATCATCTGTAAATTGTATGGTTCTACTCATCTGTTATTACAGTTAAAAAATAATCACTCTTCTTTCTCTTTCTCTCTCTCTCTCTACAGTTTTGCACACATTGGTGTCATCACTGCATCATAACAGTATCATATCACTACCATAGCAGCCTCCCTACACTGCTCTGAATTCCATGAGCATAGGGATATATTACTGACACAGATCAAATGTTTATTGAATAAATAAATCATTTGGTAGAAAACTACTTATTATAGCCACTTTGTTATTTTGTCATTTTACAGCTTATTAACATATAAATGAAGTACATTAAACTGCACATATTTAAAGTATGTAATTTGCTAAGTTTTGACATGTGTAAACCCTTGAAGTTCTTATCATAATCAAGAAAATGAACATTTTTACCCCAAATGTTTTCAAATGGCCCTTTCTAAATCCTCCCCCATTCCATTTTCTCAACATGTTCAGACTACTGTGACTTTCTTAAAACAATTTATTGTATAAAAAATTTCAGGGCTGGACACTGTAGTTGTCAACTCTAATTCAAAATCTTTGAGAGGCTGAGGTGGGAAGATTGCTTTAGCTGAGAAGTTTGAGACCAGCCTGGGCAACATGGTAAAACCCCATCTATAGAAAAAGAAAATTAGCCAGCCGTGGTGGCACACACCTGTAGTGCCAGCTACTAGGAAGGCTGAGGTGGGAGGATCTCTTGAGGTCAGTAGGTCAAGCCTACAGTGCCACTGCACTCCAGCCTGGGTGACACAGTGAGACTCTGTTTCAAAAAATATATATTAAAGAGTTATATGTTACTACAAACAATAGCACGTAAAATTTAAACACATAAATTCAGTATACAGCTGCTATGGTCTTAATGTTTGTGCCCCCTCAAAATTCTTACACTGAAATTCAAATCCCTAAGGTGATAGAATTAGGATGGGAGGACTTTGAAAGGTTATTACGTCAAAGAAAGGACTTTGAATGGAATTAGTACCCTTGTAAAAGTGGCATAAGAATGCTACCTTGTCCCTTTAGCTGTGTGAGAACATAGCCAAAATATGGCTGTGTATGAACCAAAAAACAGGCCCTCATCAGACACTGAATCTGCTACTGCCTTCATCTTGGACTTCCCACTCTCCAGAAATGTGAAAAATAAATTTTTGTTGTTTATAAGCCACCTAATGTGTTATGTTATAGCAGCCTGAATATACTAAGACAGAAGATTTGTACTGGGAGTGGAGGTACTGCTATAACAAATACCTAAAAAACTGGAAATGGCTTTGGGACTGAGTAATGGTCAGCGGGCTTAAAGAGATTTGAGTTGAATGCTAGAAAAATCTTATATTGCTGTGAATAGATTGTTAAGGCAATACTGGTAAGGATTCATAAAGAGAGGAGAGATGCAGAGAGATCCTTAGTCTTCTTAGGGAATACTGAAGTGGTCATGAACAGAATGTTAGTAGAAATATGATTAACAAACATAATTCTTATGCAGTCTCAGAGAAAGATAACAAACACGTTATTGAAAACTAGAAGAAAGGTGATCTTTATGATAAAGTGGTAAAAAACTTGGCTGAACTGTCCTAGTGTTTTGTGGAATGTAGTAGTGGGCAATGAAATTGGATATTTAGCTGAATCTATTTCTAAGCCAAGTGTTGAAAGTGTGTCTTGGTTCCTTTTGACTGCTTATAGTAAATTAGAGAACCGAGAAATGACTTAAAGGCAGAATTGTTAATAAAAAGAAAAGCAGAACTCAATTTAGATAATTCTCAGCCATCCATATTACAACAAAAGAAAAAAAATCTGTATGGGAGAGAATATAAATCTCTTTATCAAATTTGTGGCTAAATTGATACTACCCCATAGGTAGTTTTTTGATCCTCACCCTCCTCCCATCCTCCACTTTCAAGGAGGCCTTGGTGTCTGTTATTCTCTTCCTCAAGTCCATGTGTAGTAAATGCTTAGCTCTCACTTATAAGTGAGAACATGTGGTATTTGATTTTCTGTACCTGTATTAATTTACTTAGGATAATGGCCTCCAGCTCCAACCATGTTGTCGAAAAGGATACGACGTTCTTTTATATGGTTGCATAGTATTCCATGGTGAATATGTACCACATTTTCTCTATTCAGTCTACCTTTGCTGGACATTTAGGTTGATTCCATGTCTTTGCTATTGTGAATAGTGCCATGATGAACACACACACACACACACACACACACACACACATCTTTCTGGTAGGATGGTTTATATTCCTTTTGAGTATATACCTAATAATGGAATTGCTGTGTTGAATGACACTTCTGTTTTAAGTTGAGAAAACACCACATTGCTTTTCACAATGGCTGAACTAATTTACATTCCTACCAACAGTGTAGAAGTGTTGCCCTTTCCATGCCACCTCACCAGCATTTGTTATTTGCTGACAGTTTATTAATAGCCATTGTGACTGGTGTGTGGTGGTATCTCATTGTGGTTTTGATTTGCATTTCTCTAATGATCAGTGGTACAGAGGTTTTTTTAGTATGCTTGTTGACTACAGGTATGTATTCTTCTGAAAAGTGTCTGTTCATGTTCTTTGCTCAGTATTTAATCAGGTTGTTCCTGTTTGCTTGTTAATTTGTTTAAGTTTCTTACAGATTCTGGATATTAGACCTTCATTGGATACACAATTTGCAAATATTTTCCCCCATTCTGTAGGGTGTCTGTTTACGCTGTTGATAATTTCTTTTGCTGTGCAGAAGCTCTTTAGTTTAATTAAGTCCTACTTGTCAATTTCTGTTTTGTTGCAATTACGTTTGGTGTCTCCATCCTAAAATCTTTGCCAAGGTCTGTGTCTAAAACAGTATTTCCCAGGTTATCTTTCAGGGTTTTTACGCTTTTCAGTATTACATTTAAGGGTTCGATGCACCTTGAGTTGATTTTTGTACATGGTGTAAGGGAAGGTTCCAGTTTCAATCTTCTTCATATGGCTCACCAGTTATTCCAGCACCACTTATTGAATAGGGGGTCCCTTCATCATTGCTTGCTTTTCTCAGCTTTGTCAAAGATCTGATTGCTGTAGGTGTGAGACATTATTTCTGGGCTGTCTGTTCTGTTCCATTGATTTATGTGTCCATTTTTGTGCTAGAACTATGTTGTTGAGCTTATTGAAGGCTTATGGTATAGTTTGAAGTTAGGTAATGTAAAACCTCCAGCTTTGTTTTTTGTTTGTTTGTTTTTTTTTTGCTTAGGATTGCTTTTGGCTATCCAGGTGCCTTTTTGGTTTCATACGAATTTTAAAATAGTTTTCTCTAATTCTATGAAAATGCCATTGATGGTCTGATAGAAATATTAAATCTGTAAATTGCATTGGGCAATATGTCCATTTTAATGATAGTAATTCGTTCTATTTATAGGCATGGAATGTTTTTCAATTTATTTATGTCATCTCTGATTTCTTTGAGCAGTGATTTTAAACTCTCATTATAGAGATCTTTTCCTTCTCTGCTTAGCTGTATTGCTAGGTATTTTATTCTTTTTCTGTGGCTATCGTGAATGGGATTGCATTCTTCATTTGACTGTCAGCTTGGATACTGTTAATGTATAAAAATGCTACTGATTTTTGTACACTGATTTTGTATTCTGGAACTCTGTTGAAATTGTTTATTAAATCAAGGGGCTTTTGTGCAGAGACTATAGGGTTTTCTAGGTATAGAATCATTTAACCTGAAAAAAGAAATAGATTGGCTTTCTTACTTCTTATTTGTATGTGTTTTATTTCTTTTTCCAGCCAGAAGTTTTAATATTATGTTAAATAGGAGTGAAGAGAGAGGGCATCCTGGTCTTGTTCAGGTTTTCAAGAGGAATGCTTCCAGCTTTTGCCCATTCAGTATGAGGTTGTCTATGGGTTTGTCATAGATGGCTGTTCTTATTTTGAATTATGTTCCTTCAGTGCCTAATTTGTTGAAGGTTTTTTTTTTTTTTTTAACATGAAAGGATGTTGAATCTTCTCAAAAGCCTTTTCTGAATCTATTGAGATGACAATGTGGCTTTTGGTTTTAATTCTGTTTATGTGGTGATCACATTTATTAATTTGTGTGTGTTGAATCAACCAACCTTGCATCCCAGGGATAAAGTCTATTTGTTCGTGGTGGATTAGCTTCTTGCTGTGCTGCTGGATTCAGTTTACTAGTATTTTGCTGAGGATTTTTGCATTTATGTTCATTAAGAATATTAGCTAGAAGTTTCTTCTTTATCGTATCTCTGCCAGGTTTTGGTATCAGGATGATGCTGGCCTCATAGAATGAGTAAAGGAAGATCCCCTCCTCTTCAATTTTTGTAATAGCTTCAGTAGGAATAGTACTAACTCTCCTTTCTTTTTTTTAAATAGATAACGTACAGGTTTTGTTGTTGTTGTTGTTGTTGTTGTTGTTTTTACTGTACTTTAGGTTCTGGGGTACAATGCAGATCATGCATGATTGTTGCATAGGTACACACATGGCAATGTAGTTTGATGCCTCCATCCCCCCGTCACCCACATCTGGCATTTCTCCCCATGTTATCCCTCCCCGACCTCTCCACCTCCCTGCTGTCCCTCCCTTGGCCCTCCCCAACAGACCCCAGTGTGTGATGCTCCCTTCTCTGTCCATGTATTCTCATTGTTCAACACCCACCTATGAGTGAGAACATGTGGTGTCTGATTTTCTGTTCTTGTGTCAGTTTGCTGAGAATTATGGTTTCCAGATTCATCTATGTCCCTACAAAGGACACAAATGCGTAATTTTTTATGGTTGCATAGTAGTCCATGGTATATACGTGCCACATTTTCCTTGTCCAGTCTATTGTCAGTGGGCATTTGGGTTGGTTCCAGGTCTTTGCTATTGCAAACAGTGCCACTATGAACATAGGTGTGCATGTGTCTTTATAATAGAATGATTTATAATCCTTTAGTTATATACCCAGTAATGGGATTGCTGGGTCAAATGGAATTTCTATTTCTAGGTCCTTGAGGAATTGCCACACTGTCTTCCACAGTGGTTGAACTAGTTTACACTCCCA
>CAUYLG010041027.1:0-106609 GCA_963573385.1 Cacajao melanocephalus | reverse complement strand
ATGCTAGGAGCAATAGCCTATATCATATAGCCTAGGTGTGTAACAGCCACACCATCTAGGTTTGGGTAGATGCACTCTCTGATGTTCACATGGTGATGAAATTGCCTGACAATGCGTTTCTCACAATGTATCTCTTTCTTTAAGTGACACATTAACTGTAGTTTTATTTTTTATAAAGTTAAAAAACAAGTTCAACAAACAAAACATTGTTTTAAAACTGAAACTCTTGGGGAGCAATAACCAAAAAATTGAGGATTGTAGTTCCCTCGTGGAGGCAGGAGTAAGTGGGATCCGCTGACAAGGAGCTTTGTCAGTGGCAGTGTTGTGTCACGTTGAGTGGTAGATTAATAAGTGCTGGTGGTGTTATTATGCTTTGTGACTTCAAGATATATAATATGCTCTTTTATTGTGCTAATAAACATAACACCGTTTTATAGTCTACAATTCAGTGGTGTCAAGTACATTCACAATGTTGTGCAACTGTCACCACCTTCTGAAAAGTTTCAGAAATTTTAAAATCACCCCAGAAGGAAACCCTGTACCCATGAAGCAGTCACATCTCATTTCCCCCATTCTCTCCAGTCCCTGGCAACCACTCATCTACTTTCTGTCTCTGTGGATTTGCCTATTCTGGATATTTCACATGAATGGAATCGTGTATATGGCCTTTTGTATCTGGCTGCTTTCATTTACCATAATGTTTTCGGGGTTTTTCTACGACGTAGCATGTTTTAGTACTTCATTTTTTTATGACCAAATCATAGTCCATTGCATGGACATGCCACATTTTGTTTGTCCATTCACATGTTGATGGACATTGGGATTGTTTCTGCCTTTTGGCCATTGTAAACAGGGATGTTATGACTATTTGTGTACAAAATTTTGTTTGAACACTGGCTTTGAATTCTTTTTTAAAAATATTTGTTTATTTGCGATGAGGTCTCTGTCATCCAGGCTGGAGTGCAGTGGCGTGATCTCTGTTCACTGCAGCCTCCCCATCTTGCGAGCTCAAGTGATCCTCCCGCCTCAGCCTCCTAAATAGCTGGGACTACAGGTGCAAGCCACCATTCCCAGCTAATTGTTTTTGTATTTAATATTTTTGGTAGAGACGGGGTTTCAGCATGTTGCCCAGGCTGGTCTTGAACTCCTGAGCTGAGGCAATCCACTTGCGTTGGCCTCCCAAAGTGCTGGGATTACAAGCGTGAGCCACTGTGCCCAGCCCTGCTTTCAATTCTTTTGGGCATAAATCTGTGAGTGGAATTGCTGAGTTATATGGTAATTCCATATTTAACTTATTGAGGAACCACCGAACTGTTTTCCACAGTGGCTGCATGTTCTACATTCCCACCAGCAATGTATAAAGGTTCTGATTTCTTCACATCCTCACCAACACTCTTTTTTTTTTAAGATTACAGCCATCCTAGTAGGTATGAAATGGCATCTCATGATGGTTTGACTTACATTTTCCTAATGGCTAGTGATGTTAAGCATCCTTTCATGTGCTTCTTGGCCATCTGTGTATCTTTTTTGGAGAAATATCTATTAGATTTAGTTGCCTAGCTTTGTTTGTTTGTTTGTTTTTTGAGACAGTTTCACTCTTGTTGCCCAGGCTATAGTGCAGTGGTGCAATCTTGGCTCACTGCAACCTTCGCCTTCCAGGTTCAAGCAATTCTCCTGCCTCAGCCTCCTGAGTAGTTGGGAATACAGGCATGTGCCACCATGCCTGGCTAATTTTTGTATTTTCAGTAGAGATGGGGTTTCACCATATTGGTCAGGCTGGTCTCGAACTCCTGACCTGGTGATCTGCCTGCCTCTGCCTCCCAAAGTTCTGGGATTACAGGTGTGAGCCAACACGCCCAGTCTTTTTTTTTTTTTTTTTTTTTTTAGATTGGGTCTCACACTGTTGCCTAGGCTGGAGTGCAATGGTGCGATCTCAGCTCACTGCAACCTCTGCCTCATGGGTTCAAGTGATTCTCCTGCCTCAGCTTCCTGAGTAGCTAGGATTACAGGTGCCTGCCACCACAGCTGGCTAAATTTGTATTTTTAGTAGAGATGGGGTTTCACCATGCTGGCCAGGCAGGGCCTATTCTTTAAATGTACAATTTTAAAAATATTTCACAGCTCAAATATTTTAAAATGTGTGCGTGGCAGATACTTCTTTTCCCTGTGGTAGTAATAATAAAGAAGGCTTTTAAATCAAGCATTTGATCAAACTACTATGGAAATAGGTCAAAAGCTCAGAGATCCCTTGGTAGGCAGGTAGTTTTAAATCGCCCACAGTACTGGCTCTAAGTCAGTATGATAGAGAAATTTATTTGAATAAGGGGAATAAAGGAAATTACATTTTAAAGAATTTTTGAGTATAAACCTAAACCAAAAAATTGACTTAGAAAAGGAATTTTTTTTAGGTACATGAATTTACCTAATGTTCTTATTTCTTCATTCACCAAGTATGAATGGGAAATGAAGTACTGGGAGTAGAATCTTAAGATATTTAAATACATTTTTATGTGGTTGATGTCTGCCTGCTTGCTTGCTTTTCTTTTTCAGTTCTTTTTCTCTCTTTCTCTTCTCCCTCCCCCCTCTCTCTCTCTCCTTTCTCTTTTCTTTCCCCTTCCTCCTTCCCTTCCCTCCCTTCCTATCATGCCGTAACTTTTCTGTCATATCACGTGTACATCAGGCAATGTAAAAATAACTGTACTGTTGAATTAACTCCATAAATATCTACTTTTCTGTATTTTGGAGACTATAATTTAATGTTTTATTCCTTGCATTATAAAATTGACAGGATATTTACTTTATATTTTTCAGAAATCTTTATATTAATGGCTACATGACAATGTGCCTGATTAAGAAATACTTTGCTTGCACAGAGGGGTAATAGAGCTGTGTGCTAGCCTGGTTGCCTTTCCTTGCACCATCTCATCAATTACTCTGATTTTTTTCTTCATGTCTTCATAGCCTCTTCCCGAGAAGTTTGTGGTAAAAGGTGTTGTGGATCGTTTTTCAGAAGAGTTTGTGGAGACCAGAAGAAAAGCTTTGGATAAATTTCTAAAAAGAATTACGGATCATCCTGTGCTCTCTTTCAATGAACACTTTAATATTTTCCTCACCGCTAAGGTAAGGGCAGAAGTTTACATACTCTTCCCCCAAATTACCATTCTTGGGGTTCTTTCTTAAAAGCTGTTTTGAGCAAGACTTGGTCTCTACACAAAATTTTAACAAATAGCTGAGTGTGATGTTGTACGTCTGTAGTCCCAGCTACTTGGGAGGCTAAAGCAGAATAGCTTGAGCCCAGGAGTTTGAGTCTTCAGTGAGTTGTGATTGTGCCACTGCAGTGCAGCCTGGGTGACAGAGTGAGACCCTATCTCTTTGAAAAAAAAAAAAAAAAGCTGTTTTGATCTTTCACAAACCACCTTTATGAATGAATGGTTCACTATAACAGGGTTGTCATAAAATTGGTCTTTTTTTTTTTTTGGTGCCTCTGTGCATTAGCATGTTTTTTTGTTTTTGTTTTTGTTTGGTATTAGCAAATCCATACAGGTGGATTCTATGTTAGAATTTAGGAGATCCATCCTCACCCCACCCTGGGCCCGATCCACTTGCAGCTGCAGAGGAAGTTAGAATATTTGCTCTGCCAAAAGCAAAGCTAAGTGTTTCCTTAAACACTCTTGGCATTATTACTGGGTGAGCCCAGCCTGGTCAACAATGGACACGGAAGAGAAGGAACATTTGAGTGTTTGGTGAGGGTGCTCTTCATAAGGGCGCTTTGAGTGATGACTTGCAGCCACATTTACAGACAAGGAGACTCAAGTTCCAAGAGCTTGTCCTTGTTCAGGTAGCATCACTAGGATTTCAGATTGGGTCTTTCTGGCTACTGAGGCCACACCGTCCCTGTGTATCACACTGCCTGATTGTGATTTACCTGCAATGCTGTTCCTGTCAGGTGGGCATTTGCCACATAAAACATTTGAGACCTGCACAGTTGCCGGGTTCTGTGTATTTAGACTCAAATTAGTTGTTCACTGGCTTTTCTCTGCACTTCCCTGTTGGCAGAACTGGGCAGAAAACTCGAGGTGCTGTGCTCTCACTGTCTGCAGAAATGGGGTCACATGCTCAGACACTCCTGTTAGCTTCCTTCCAGTCCCGTCAGTTTGGTTTCAGATATCAGATTCCCCTGTTCAGGCTATATGTGACATGTTCCATATTGGGAAGGGTATTGTGGTCCAGATACGTTCTAGTTTTTCAAATCTGCAAAATTGAGGAATCTTTACAGATAACATTGGTTGACGTTAAAGACTTCAGAGAGTGTGCCATTCTTCATTCAATGGAAGCCACAGGACAGAGTTCTTTAGTTTTGTTTTATAACCCCAGTTGGCACTGAGCCTTACTGACAACACTCCGGTTCAGTGTGTCTTTCTCCCAGAGGCTTTCCCCGCCTGCAGGTTGGACTGGTACACTGTTTAAAAATAAGTATTTCCTGGTGAACTAATCCTCAGGTATAATCCTTTCAACTCATACTCAAAGTAGAATACATTCTGTTCTCTAAAAGTACAATTCAGTTTCTCACCCAAGATCCATTTTCCAGAAAGCCCTCAGGTACAGTCATGTTTACTGAACAAAACAGAAAAGGGAGGGAAAAGCTTGGACTCCTGGTTGTTAGGAATCTGTATGAAGAATCAGTAGGAAAGAGAGAGAGTGTATGTGAGACAGAGGGAGAGAGAAGGAGATTTATCTATCTGTGGGCCAAACAGTATGAAAATGACTTAAAAAATATAAGGTCCTATACTGTCTCATCAAAATCCAACTCCATATGAGTGAATACAGGAGAGGTGGCTTTAAACAGAACAAATTCTAGCCCTAGTTCAGTATCCCTTGCTGAACAAAATGCGCTAAATAGCCTTATATTTTCTTTTTTCTTTTTTTAAGACAGAGTCTTGTTCTGTTGCTCAGGCTGGAGTGCAGCGACATGAGCTCAGCTCACTGCAACCTCCACCTCCCAGATTAAAGCAATTATCCTGCCTCAGCCTCCTGAGTAGGTAGGATTACAGGCGCACGCCACCCCATCTGGCTAATTTTTATATTTTTAGTAGAGATGGGGTTTCACCATGTTGGCCAGGCCGGTCTCCAATTCCTGACCTCAGGTGATCCGCCTACCTCGGCCTCCCAAAGTGCTGGGATTACAGGCATGAGCCACCACACCCAGCAGCTAAATAGCCTTATCTTTTCTTTAAACATTTTTTAAATTGTGATAAAATACACATAGCATTTGCCATCCTAAAAATTTCTAAGTATACAGTTCAGTAGTGTTAAGTATATTTAAATTGTTATGCAACTCATCTTCAGAATGTTTTCATCTTGCGGATCTGAAACTCTGTGCCCATTTAATGGCGGCACCCTGTTCCCCCTCTTCCAGCTCCCTCAATTTTTCCTTTCACATACCTTGAATAACTCTTATCTTGTTCTTGGATGACACTTACATGTTCTGCCTTAGGAAATGCAGAGACACTCTTCCTTTTCCTTGTGATAACATGAGCTTATCAACAAATTAGAAGTGCCCTTAAGAAGAAGCCAGTAAGGCTGTGCATGGTGGCTTATACCTGTAACACCCAGCACTTTGGGAGGCCAAGGCAGGTAGATCACCTGAGCCCAGGAGTTCATGTGCAGCCTGAGCAACATGGTGAGACCCCATCTCTATATATTAAAAGAAAAAAGAAGCAGCAGCAGCCAGTAATGCTGGGAAAAATGGGGACACTCAATAGCAACTATATTCAAGTCAGTATTTTCATCTTTAGCAGAGTGGGTATGGCAATCAGATGGATAATACTAAATAACTTTATTCAACATGTAAATTAAGTTGGTTAACTAGGACACCCATTCAAAGCTCTCCTTGAAGTGGAGGCTGTGCAGTCCAGCGAGTCCATTTGACTGTAGTGGCACTTCTAAAAATGCCGTCTGCAGAGGTAATTCCAAGAACTCTGAGGCTTCAATTCTAGTCTTGTGAAGGCCTCATGCCTTTGCAGATGTTTCTTGTCTAGAGTGTGGGAGGTCAGAAGGGGAGGTGGAATCTTTAGGACACTCTCTCAGGCAGCCAGACTCTGAAGGGAAGGAGAGAGGTGGAGAGGAACTAGAGGAGATTGCTGCTGTTTTTAAGATGGGTCAGTCTTGGGTGTATTTTACATGCTGAAGGATTAGCAGCTGAAGACAGAGACAGATAGGGGATAGTTGGTAGGGTAAGGCCCTTGGTTGGGGGACGGTGTGGATAGGTGTTCAAGAAAAACTCTGAAACCATGATTTTCCTCTGCTCCCAAACAACAGCAGTTGTCATCCACACAGAAGAAGACTTCTGTGACCAAATTGCAGGGTCAGGGGTAGGGACCAGGATTTTCCCCAAACACTAAGCAGCAGTTGCCAGCTGTTTGTCCACCAGTTTAATTCCCACATTATTTACCTGGAGACAGCATCAGATCCCACAGGTTGAGGACTCAGTCCACGAGTCTGAGAGCTTCCAGATCTCAGACATGAATTTCAAGCCTCCAGAGCTTCTGACCGGCCAGCTTCAAGCTAGGCTTTCTGTGACCCCTTCTTTGGGTTCCATTAATTTGCTGGAGCAGCTCACAGAACCCAGAGAAACACATTTACCAGTTTATTATAAAGGATATCACAAAGGATAAAGATGAAGAGTTGCATTGGGCAAGGTGCAGGGGAAGGGACATGGAGATTCCATGCCCTCCCTGGATATACTACCCTTCAGGAAACTCCACATGTTCAGCTCTCCAGAAGTTCTTGGAACCCAGTTCTCTTGGGTGTTTGTGGAAGCTTCATGACAGCAGCATTCCTTCCTCCAGGGTGTGGGGAAAGACCCTGTCTGGAATGAGGGCCTTTTGACCCATAGTCAGAAGGGCTGGGGAAGATTCAAGTCTTGCCTTGGGAGGAGGCAGGAGAAGGTCAGAGAGAATCTGTTTCCTGAGGCTTAACACACTCATCATTATAGTGAAAAACTGGAACAGGCTGGGCGCAGTGGCTCATGCCTGTAGTCCTAGCACTCTGAGGTCAGGAGTTCGAAACCAGCCTGACCAACATG
This sequence comes from Cacajao melanocephalus, assembly GCA_963573385.1. Taxonomy (NCBI): domain Eukaryota; kingdom Metazoa; phylum Chordata; class Mammalia; order Primates; family Pitheciidae; genus Cacajao; species Cacajao melanocephalus. The sequence continues at coordinate 99,525 of CAUYLG010041027.1, read as the reverse complement.
GAGAAACCCCCTCTATACTAAAAATACAAAATTAGCTGGACACGGTGGTGCACGCCTATAATCCTAGCTACTTGGGAGGTTGAAGCAGGAGAATTGCTTAAACCTGGAAGGCAGAGGTTGCAGTGTGCCAAGATTGTGTCATTGCACTTCAGTCTGGGCAACAAGAGCAAAACTCCGTCTCAAAAAAAAAAAAAAAAAAAAAAAGACTGGAACAAGGGCTGTGGGGGTTATGAGCCAGGAACCATGGACAAAAACCTACACACACACACTCTCTCTCTCACATACACTCTCTCTCACACACACACACACACACACACACACATACACACACCCCTCAATAGGAAAGGGTGGATCAAGAGCAAAAATGAAGGCCTGAAGAAGGAAGCAAATTCACAAGGAGCCTACATTCAGATACTATAGAGACCTCAGCCTGAAATTGTACATCAAATGCACAGGGGCTGTCGGGCCATGTTAGCCATGAATTCTGCATTCTCTGCCCTGTCTTCTGCATCAAGCCAGGTCACCAGAAAGCTATCTATGTCCTTCCTCTGGGTTTCTTTGTCTTTCTCTAGTCATGCCCTTCTAGGTCTGGGAATTAACATTCTGTTTGTATTGTGAGTGGATATGAGGAACAGACACCTGTACTTTCTGTAAAAACATTTTGGAAGCTACCCTTTCAGGTGACACAGGACAACCCGAAGATGCTATAGATTCCTCTTAGGGGTTGATGATAGGAAGAAGCTTGTTTTATCAGGCAGGCTAATAGGCTTTTTGTTGTTGTTCTTTTTTGAGGTAGAGTCTCGCTCAGCTGCCCAGGCTGGAGTGCGGTGACAGGATCTTGACTCACTGCAACCTCCCCCTCCCAGGTTCAAGTGATTTTCATGCCTCAGAGCTGGGACTACAGGCATGTGCCATGACCCCCAACTAATTTTTTTTTTTTGGTATTTTTAGTAGAGACAGGGTTTCACCATGTTGGCCAGGCTGGTCTTGCACTCCTGACCTCAAGTGATCTGCCTACCTCAGCCTCCCAAAGTGCTGGGATTACTGGCATGAGCCACTGTGCCTGGTCTGGCTAATATTCTTTATATTTAGATACAATGGGTTATGAAACTCAGCTTATTTCTAGTTTTGCCTTCAAGACATGCAGGATTAAAATGTTTTGCTGTTTACAGCATCCATCCTAGGCCTGAGTTTTCTAGCAATGTTTTTCTGTCACTGTTTCCTGCTTTCCACCCTTTACTCCCCTTACATGGCTTTGTTTGGGGTATAAATAAATGAGTGCTGGATCTCAGAACCTCTCCTCTTCAGTTTTGCTCCTAAAGACAACATAGGGTACTTTGTATGGGAGAAACGGATACTTTAAAAAAAGTTATGTTAGAGGCCGGGCATGGTGGCTCACGCCTGTAATCCCAGCATTTTGGGAGCCCGAGGCGGTCAGATCACAAGGTCAAGACATTGAGACAGACCAACCTGGCCAACATAGTGAAACCCCATCTCTACTAAAAAGACAAAAAATAGCTGGGCATGATGACACACACCGTAATCCCAGCTACTCAGGAGGCTGAGGCAGGAGAATCGCTTGAACTGGGAGGCAGAGGTTGCAGTGAGCTGAGATCGCACCACTACACTCCAGCCTGCCGACAGAGCCAGATTCTGTCTCAAAAAAAAAAAAAAATAGAAACAGTGTTGTGTTTAAAGGGCAGTGTGCTCAGGTGAGTGAATTTGATTAAGGACTGGAGTTCAGCTCTACTGAAAGGGATCCTAGGTGGCAACCTACTGGAGCCTGAGTCTGGTGGTTACGACGTCCAGGCTAGGTCCTTGTGTGAATGTGATTAGGTCCTCTGACTCAGCTCCTTGTTTCCCGAGTCCTCCATTTCTAAACCGAAGCTGCTTTTAGAAGCCGTTTTATTTAGTCCTGCCCGTGTGAGTAAGTGGGTGCTTTGAGTTTGTTCACATATCATCCTCAGGATCTGAACATCTACAAGAAGCAAGGGATAGCGTTGCTGACCAGAATGGGCGAGTCAGTCAAGCACGTCACTGGCGGCTACAAGCTGAGGACGCGGCCGCTGGAGTTTGCAGCCATAGGTGATTACTTAGATACGTTTGCACTCAAACTGGGAACCATTGATCGAATAGCCCAGCGGATCATCAAAGAAGAAATAGGTGAGCTATCTGTTGAGGTCTGGATTATGCCCTGCAGCCACATTGGCAGAAACGGCATTCATGTATGTTACAGAGAATCAAACTGCAAAATGCTGGAGTGACAGAACTAGGCCATCTTGTGCTTAACAAAGAAATACAAGGAGGGGAGGAGTTAGGTGTGACTGGAATGTCACGTTGCACCCCGTCCTTTGTCCTACTGTGCCAGCCTTGTGTTTGCTTTTCCCATGGCCAGCACAGCCAAGTCGCCAGGCATTTCCTTTTATGCTCTCTTAACTTTCGCCTTAAAAGTGGAGACATAGACTCAACTGCCCTTCATCCATAGGGAACAATAATTTAATAGACAAACTTAGATACCTTTTCTGGAAGAAAGATGGTTCAAAAGGACAGCACAGTGACCTGTGTTTGCCAGTTATGACCCTGATGAATCTTCAGACTTGTAATTGACTTACCCATCCCACCCCAGTTCATTTTAAACCCACCCCTCCTGCATGGGGCAGTTGCCAGGGCCTGTATTGATTCTTCCTCGTTTTTGCCTCCACTTCCTTCCCACCCCTCTCAGAGCCACCTGCTTTGCCGCATCCCAGAATGTTGGGATCTTTTGCCTCCTTACATACTTGTGGGGCAGACAGACGTGAACAGTGTAAATGATGGCACTGGCATGGGAAGAATGTTGAGAAGGATTCCCCAGCAGTTGCCATTCATCGGTCACTAAGCCATGATGACTATGCTGTGTTGTAATAATGGCAAGACTCCTGGTGACAAATGATGGGTCAGATTTTCTTACAGGGGGAAAAAAAATCAACATTTTTTTTCTCATTCCTTGTACTTGTTCCCTCTACTTGATCCACTAATGATACCATGTGGGGCCCATAGATTTTTGGAGATAGCCTTGGATACCATCCACACCTAAGGATTATGCGGAGTAAATTCTGATGGGCTCCAAGGTGCTGAGGTGACCACCGAGTGCGAGAATAAATCTGCCAGTGTAAGATGACATCTCGTATCAAAGTGTTCCCTAAAATTCTATTTATCCATTATGACTGATTTTTTTTAACCTTTTTTTTTTTTTTTTTTTTTTTTTTTTTGGTGAGATGAAGTCTCACTCTGTCACCCAGGCTGGAGTGCAGTGGCACAATTTTGGCTCACTGCAGCCTCCACCTCCCAGGTTCAGATGATTCTCCTGCCTCAGCCTCCTTAGTAGCTGGGATTAAGATGCGTGACTAATTTTTGTATTTTTAGTAGAGATGGGGTTTCACCATGTTGGTCAGGCTTGTCTCGAACTCCTGACCTTGTGATCCGCCCGCCTCGGCCTCCCAAAGTGCTGGGATTACAAGTGTGAGCCACTGTGCCTGGTCTTTTTAACCTTTAAAAACACCTCCCTAAACCTATATGAAACTTTGCCCCCATTGCCTGTTAAAATATGGCTTCATAGTATGTGTAGACAAGTGGTTATTTTCGAAGATGTTTGGTGGATGTGGCTGCTACCACTTTTTCCCGTAAGGTACTGGAGTGCCCATTATCCAGAGGCATGACATTCCCATCACGGGATGGAATGGATTGATGTAGCATGAGCTTTCAGAGGTTTCAAGCAATTGTGCTATAAACGTGTTGTGTTTAAAGAAAAGTAGGATTAGCTGAGTGAATGGCCAGGGAAACACATGTTCATGTAGAGAGCCCTTGGCTGTGGTGATAACTGAGTCAGTAATAGCATCAAGTGCTACCTAGACAGATTTTCACTGGTTTCTCTTCCCTGTTCAGAGTACCTTGTGGAGCTGAGAGAATACGGGCCTGTGTACTCTACGTGGAGCGCCTTGGAGGGTGAGCTGGCTGAACCCCTGGAGGGTGTGTCAGCTTGCATTGGGAACTGCTCTACAGCCTTGGAAGAGCTGACAGATGACATGACAGAAGACTTCCTACCTGTGCTCAGGGAATATATTTTATACTCTGATTCCATGAAGGTAAGCTGGCTTGCTTCTTATGTACTTGGATACCTTCTTTGTCATAGCAATTATCAGAAAGTAATGGATTGTTGCCAGTTTGCATGTGGTACACCTTTCCTTCTTCCTGGGTGGGCAGGATCAGACATGTGGACTGACATCATGGACATATAGATAGAGCACATGGTGAACCAAGTATGTGAATTAAATGAAAAAAAAGTTTGGGAAGAAATTCTTACTAGTTTCTCCAAAAGTTCAAGAAGATATAATGTCTATGAAACAAGAGCAGGATGCCATGGAAAAGTAATAGCTAATTAGAGGTCTTAGAAGTTAAAACATAATTGCTGAAATAAAATTGAATAATAAAGTTGGAAGGTAAAGTTGAAGAAATCTTAAAGTAAAACAAAACAAAAGTCATTGGAAAATAGAACAAAAATGCAAAAGTCCTGAAAATGTGGAAGACAAGAGACATAGGGGATTAATCCCAAAGGTTCAGCATCTGAGTGATAAGAGTTACTGAGAGAACAGGGAAGACTGAGGGAAGAAAATCCCCCAAAGCTGAAGATATAAATTGTCTGATTAAAAGGGCATGCTATTTGCCCAGCAAAAGGATTAAAAAGATCACCAACCCAAAGCATATTGTGGAATTTTAGAACAGAAGTGATAAGAATTTGAAAGCTTTTTTAAAAAGAGGAAGGGGCAGATTATATTTAAAAGGAACAACAGTGAGAATGTCTTTTGTCTAGCAGTGGTGGACAAGAAGAAGAACTATGAGGACAAATCTCTGGCCCCAAATTCCATATGCAGAATCAGGGTAAAGTGCAGGATGAACTGCACCAGTGCCCGCACTAGGAACTCCCCCAGCCTGCATGTAGACTGGTTGGAGAGCATCGCTTCAGGAGATTCCAACGATGGTGGCACTGATTAGAGGAAAGACTCAGTCTTTATGACCAATAAAAAAAGAGACGTGGCTCAGTGTTGAACATTCTCACCTCTAAATGGTGCCCCTCCTACTTCACAAAGGAGACCTCTGCATGATCAATCTGTCTTTGGGGCAGGTCTAGGGCATCCCATTAGGAAAGACCTGAATAGGGACTGACCCGAATCTCCAGAGAGAACTCTATCAGTCAACATTGGGTTGTAAAACTGTAAAACCAGAAAGATTGTAGATCCATGAAAACATTGTACAGTTTGAGAAGAAGAATAAAAAATAACCAATCAACTAGTTATAAAAACTTAAATTATAATGGAGAACTTTAAGCACATACAAAAGCAGAGAGAATAGTGACAAGCTCCCACATACCCATGCTCCTCGTTCCTTCTTGTCCCATCAGGCGTGCAGGTTTTAAGGGTCTTGCTATGTATTAATGTGTGGACAGTGGAAAATGGAGCTTCTGGTGAATCCCATTCTCATGTGTGCACTATAAAGTTGCTAATAAAACACTTCAAAGGCAGGATTGAATCTAAATCTCTCAGTGATCAGGGAAATAGTATGAATTTCCTTATCTGTAAGTTGGAAATGATGGTGGTGATAGGATAAAGTCAGATGTGAGATCATTAGCCTGAGACCACTAGTTGGAAATTGTTGGAACTGAGGCTGAAAACCAAAACTTCTGACTGTGAATGTGCAGCTCATTCTCCTGTATCACTTTGACTTTCATTAAAAAAAAAATTTGGGATATACACATTGAATTTTTCTCCTATGTCCGAAACAAGTATAGAAAGACATCCTGATTTCCTTTAAATGAACCAGAATATTTCACTTATAAGTTAATGGTATCTGCTCTTTTTTTCTTTTTCTTTTTCTTTTTTTGAGACCAAATCTCACTCAGTTGCCAGGCTGGAATGCAGTGGCACGGTCTCGGCTCACTGCAACCTCCACCTCCTGGGTTCAAGTGATTCTCGTGCCTCAGCCTCCCGAGTAGCTGGGATTACAGGCATGTGCCACCACACCCAGCTAATTTTTGTATTTTTAATAGAGACAGGGTTTCACCATGTTGGCCAGTATGGTCTCGATCTCCTGACCTCGTGATCCACCTGTCTCATCCTCCCAAAGTGTTAGGATTACAGGTGTGAGCCACCGTGCCCGGCCAGTGTCTGTTCTTGTAAACAAAAATAAATTTTTACGATCCCTGGAGTGTCCCTCGATTGGTCTCTTATGTATACACTCCCTTCATCAAATACTCTCTAACCTTCCAGAGCAAAATTCCAGTGGTTACACAGCACACAGCACTGAGATACTATGGTATAAATTACTCTGTTTCTGCATGTGGCAAGTATGTTAGTACTTAGTATATATTTGTATTTGAAGCACGATTTGAAAATGTCATATAGCAAGGATTTATCTGATATCTTTATTAAAACGTTATTATACTGTGAGACATAAGTTTGTGTGAGTAATTGAAGTTATACATCAAAGAAACATTTGTTTGCTCTTTCTTCACCCTATGTGTGGGGCATATGTATTGAGTTTCTTGTTTACTGAGCCTGAAAAATCAGGTCAGTCAGCCTGAGAGAATGGGATGGTTTGTACACAGTCTTGCCTGGGGAAGGGCATGGAAAAGAGGAAGTGTGGACTGGCAGTCTCTGAAACCCAAGCTCCATCCCCGATAGTAGCTGAGCTGAGTCCAATTAATAAGAAACAGAGGCACCTGCTTCTCCTCTTTCCGCCAGGAAAACATCTCTGCAGAGTGGATGGCAAAGCAAAGACTGTGTCTAGGATTGTTTGGGTCTGTGTGGCCGGGGCTAAAGACACCAGGACAATGATAGGTGCCTTAAGTGGCTTCCCCACCTTTTCACATTGCTGCTCTTTAAGAATTTTTAGGTATATTTTCTTCCCCCAAGAGAGTCATATAGTTCCATTTCCAAAGTGGCTTTCTGATTTTTGAAACAAGCGGGGCAGGCTTTGCTGTGCAGTATGGAAACTAAGTGTGGAGCAGAGGACTTGCCACAGGCCTGGCTGTGGCCTGTTCTTTTTTTTTTTTTTTTTGAGATGGAGTCTCGCTCTGTCACCCAGGCTGGAGTGCAGCAGCACGATCTTGGCTCATTGCAACCTCTGCCTCCCAGGTTCAAGTGATTCTCCTGCCTCAGCCTATCGAATAGCTGGGATTACAGGCGCCTATCACCATGCCTGGCCAATTTTTGTATTTTTAGTAGAGACAGGGTTTCTGCATGTTGGCCAGGCTGGTCTTGAACTCCTGACCTCGAGTGATCTGCCCGCCTTGGCTTCCCAAAGTGCTGGGATTACAGGTGTGAGCCACCGTGTCCAGCCTGTGGCCCATTCTTCATCAGCTGCTGAATGGTCCTCAGAGCTGAGAAAGTCCTGGGTTTGTTTTGGTGAGGAGTTACTTGTGTGGTGAGGTTCTGCCAGTCTGCCTTCATCATGCCCTTGAGTGAACCAAATGGTGAGTATTTGTCCTCATCATTTGGAGGCAGTGGCCTGTGACTTAGGAATTTGAAATGGTAGAGGGTTGGTCCATCCCTGGATGGGAAAATGCCAGGGCTCATCGAAGTCCTGTCCTGATGGGGCTATGGTTGGGGTTCCTCTCCGAGTTTGAAAGGGTCTTTAGGATCATCTGTCTCATTTGCTCATTGTCAACATGAAGAAACAGACCCCTGTGGGTCAATCTTTTCTCTGTTGCATGGCCACAGGACTACACTCCCTAGTGACCAGTCAGCTTGTAGCTGTGGGTTTACTACTTGCCAAGAGGCAGACTTGGTGACTACAGGCTTTTCAAGCCCGGCCTCCAGTTGTGTTTCTTTCAGGACAATTGTGGCTGGGTACATTCTGTTCCCTTTGGAGGTAGAGAGCTTAGAAAAATAGGGCCATTATCAAGGCACTTCAGAACAAATGGAACAATGTGAGTTTAAGCAGTGAGCAGTGAGAACAGCCTGTACTACAAAGATGGTTGAAGGCGTGTGGCCCAAGGATATGTGTGTAGACAGAAGAAGGGTACCAAAGGTTAGTCACCCTTAAGCCCAGACTCAAGTTAAATACCTTGCAGACATCCACAAGTGAGCCCTTATGTAGGATTTCACATCCTACAAATTGTGTGTGTAAAATGAAATTAGGGTAGCGACGGGCTCAAAGAGACCCTCTTAAAGTCCTTACACTCCTCCAGCAGTGCCGTTTGAGTGTTGGCATTGTCATGACTAGATCGAGTGTTGGAGAAGCTTTATTCAGGAAGGTTTGGGCAGGACCATCTTATTTCTCATGCTGCCTCATCCATAGAAGATGGTCAGCAAATATGTGATGGAATCAGGCAATTTGGTGAATTTGGAACACTTGCAATATACAACGATTGCACATTGTACATTTTATTTTTAAGAGGTTTATGTTCATGTGCATGCTTATCTCAGGGGTCTTGGTGAATGACTTGGGTGTGGTGAGGGTCTGAAGTAAGAGTGGGTTGTAAGAGAAAGCCACATGGAGAAGGCAGCTGTGACTGGAGACTTGGATGACGTGTGGGAGTGAGCTGCGCAAGGGTCAGAAGATGGAGCATTTTAGGCCGAGGGGAGCAGCCAGCGCAAAGGTCCGAAAGTTGAAATGAGCTCAGAGTCTTTGCAGATTGGAAAGGCTGGTGTGAGTGGAGCCTGGTGAGCAAGGAGGTAAGTGGTAAGCAGTGAGGTCAAAGAGAGGTAGGAGCCTGGTCCTGCAGTAGCATCTTAAAGACCGTCCCAAAGGCTGGTAAGAGTCTGGATTTTATTGTAAGGACTAAGAAGGGAAGCCATTTGGCTTTATGCAGGGAGATGACAGCATGTGATTTTTACTTCAAGAAGATGACTAGTGCTACCGTATGGAGAACAGATTGTAGAGGATGAGAATGGTGGTTGAGAAGGCCATTGAGAACGCTGTCACAGGGAGCCAAGGGCAGAAAACTAGGTGGTAGAGCCTGGACTGCGGTGGTAGAGACGTGGATAGATTTGGGGTATATTTCGGATGAAGGGCCAATGGTGCTTGCCGCTGTAGTGATGCAATATAAGAAAGGAATTGCGGTTTTTGGCTTTAGCAGCTGGTGGATAGCAGTACTGTTTACTGGGATGGGGAGGGTCCAGGGAGGAACAGGTGGGGCAGTTAGAAGTCCACTGGTTTGGGCCCGTGGAGTTCAGAATGCCTCTTAGTCATTAAAGTGGAGATGTCATGGCAGTTGGTTATGAGTTAGTCCAGAGTGGGAATAGAAATTTGGGAGTCATTAGTGTATGAACGGTGTTTAAATCTCTGAGACTGATGGAGATTGTCTGGGGAGATGTGATTGAGGTGCATAGGGTGTCAAGGCCTGCGCCTGTGGCGTGGTCATATTTGTCGGTCTGTCACCTTAGGAGGAAAGAGCAAGTAGCAAAGGAGCCCACGGAGGCGCAGGGTTGGGGTGGCAGGAGGGATACAGTAAAGGATTGCCTCCGTGAAGCCAAGAGAAATATTTTAAGAAGGGGCAAAATATGTCTATTGGATTTAATAATATGGACATTGTTGGTGATCGTGATTACAGGTGTGAGATGTGGTTGCAGAAGTTTTGGTTTAAAGACAAAGTTTGTTGAAGATAACTTTGACAACATTTCAGGGTAGTTCTTTTCAAAAGCCAATTTAATTGTCAGGAGGTTTCTTCACCCTACCCACCTCTTCCCTACGGGACCACAAGGTGGTGCTAATGAGTCAAGCTCTGGGGACCCTTGGTGCTTTAGGTTGGCCATTTCCAGTGCCTTTCAAAAACTGAAATGAAGATTTTCTGGAAGATGGAGTTGTCAGGGGAAAAACGACCCCTTTCCTGAACAAAAGAGATTATACAGAGGGGGCTAATTTCTTTCAGCTAAAATAAAAATGCAAAGAAGCAGGATGTGAAATGTACATGATCTCAAAGGCTTTAAAAAATAAGAAAAATGTTAAAAAAGAGAATGCTGAGATTCCCAGTAACGGCAGGCTGAATGCACATTTAAACTTCACCAAAATGACACTACAAGGATTTTTTTTAAAAAGTCATAATCCCACAGACAAGAGCAACAGGCAAGGAGGCAATAGCAGTACAATTTTGGGAACGGATTGAGATTAAGTACTTTAAATGACTCAAGCTGATTTGGAAACTGACTGTGGGGGAAAAAACTGAGAAGCCACCTGGTTTATGCCGTGGACCCCTCCAAAAGGTCAAGAGTTGGCAGCACCACGCCCGTCTGGGACTGAGAAAGAGGTAGAGCTGAAGAGAAGAATAAATCCAGAGTCTGTTTGAGAATCCTAGCTTCGATCCTCTCCTCCTTACTCACACAGGGGCCACTGTTTCTTCTCCACTCTGGCAGAACTGGGGGTCGATTCTCTGGAGGGGGCAAAGTTGCATCTCTGGACGAAGAGACTCTAAGCACACTTGAGGGTGTTCAGTGAAAGATTACTGATGTTGAGACTCTTCTGCTTGGATCTTCCATGGAAGAAGGGGAAGAGCCTTTTCTAGAAAATCTGGATGGACCAAGAGAAGTGACCCACAGATACTGATACTGGCTGGTGGTGGAAAGCCAGGGTGGTCCCTCAATGAAAGGATTCGGCCAAGTCTCCTATGGAGAATGTCAACAAGCCCTCTGTGCAGACAGCTTCCCAGTCCATTTCCGTGGAGTTTCCCTCTTGGATGAGTGGGCAGACAAGGGTCACCAGATATTTAAGGGAATATTTGAATACGAGTATCAGAAGTAAAAACAAAGAAGAAAAACCCTATCGAATAAAACACTGATGGAGAAGAAAGTTTCTAGAAAAAAAATTGTTAATATTTTCCAAAAGAGAAGGTATCACAGCCATAAAACAGTTTTTAAAGATTCGGAGAACAAAGAGCTTTTGGAAATTAAAATCATGATAGGAATAAAAAAATAAAGAGGAGAAAAAGTTAGGGAAGTCACATGTGAAAAGATACAAAAGGAGAATTGGAGAACAAATATGAAAGTTAGAGGATGAGACCATCTGAGTAACAAGTGTGCAGGCAGAGAAAACAGAGAAATGGGAAGCATCAAAGAAGTCATTCAAGGAAAAAGACCAGAAGGGAAGAAATAATGGATCACTGGTTGTGTCTGCATGATGAGATTGTGTATGACTTTTCTCCCTCCTTTAAATTTTCCAAATTTTGTGTAAGAGCATGTTTTAAAATGAGGGGTCATGTGTGGTTTCGGTATTACCAACATCGCCGTAGAACATCTAACTCACAGGTGGTCCTGGTTTCCATAGAATGAACGTGTAAAAGGAGCATGTTGAAAGGCGTAACCTGAACTCAGTCATTTGATACTACCAGGACCAAGTCAGACTCATTTTCCTGCCTGCAGGAAAGTGCTCTTCTAGAGGCCTGGCCTAAATCACAGGGCTCTGTGGTTATTTTATTTTTATTCTCATTTGCCCTTTCTTTATTACTGAACACCCATTACTCTATGTGAATTCCTCCTGGATCTTGGGTCGTCAGCCCTGTCATACAGGAATGTGAACCACCCCATCCTGCAGTTCTATACCGGGGGCTGAGCTGTTCTTGCTGCTTTGGTATCATCTTTCAGCCCTGCGTCCTAGCATCCCTCCTCCACAAAGCTTTGAAGCTGCAAAACTTTTGGGGCTTGAAGAAGCTTTTTGGTGGCTGCTGAATTTTGGTGCTGGGGCTCTTTTGCTGCCGTTCCCCCTCGCATAGTTTGTGAGCCCACAGCCTTGGCAGGGAAAGACGTGTGCATGAGTCTGGGGGTGGGGAAGGGATGTTGCGCTTTCCTGTAGATACTGACCACTGTGGTCTTTCTTGGGAAGAATCCAGTGCAGATGTTGAAAGCCAAACCACAGAATGCATCTAACTCTTCCAGACATTTTGTCATTGTAGATAAAGGCTGTTTGATTAATATTTCATGGATGACATAACTATAAATCTCTTAATGACTTATTAATTTTCAAACGTTTGGATGACAGATATTATGTTTCTATTGTTTAGCCTTTTTATTACAGAAAAATTCAAACACATCGCAAAATAGAAAGAAAGAAATAAACCCACATGTATCCCAGCCGTCCTGCATGTATCCCAGCTCTGCTGCGTGTATCCCAGCTGTCCCACATGCATCCCAGCCGCCCCGCACGTATCCCAGCCGTCCCACACGTATCCCAGCTAGCATCAGCAGTTGCCCACTCATGACTCATCTTGTTCTGTCTCTCTCTCACCCTGCTCCCAACTCCCACCCCGTGGTTTAATTTAACACAAATCCTGGACATCATATTATTTCATACAGAAACACTTAGTTCGTATCTCTAAAACACAAGCATTCTTTTAAAAAAAAGAAGGACTACCTAATTATGTTTAAATATCTAGTTAATGTTCAAATTTCCTCAGTTTGTCTCAAACACAGTTTGTTTCTTTTTCCACACTGGGATCCAAATAGGATCTATACATTAATTGGCATGTTTCTTAAATATTAAAAAGAAAAATCTTTCTTTGTTCATTTATTTTTCCTTGTAATTTATTTAAGAGTTATTTGTCTTGTCTTCACTGGAAAAGAGAGAAAGTTCCAGATTATTAGGACCACTTGAAATCATGACAAAATGTTCTATATTTAAACAAATCAGTGTCGGAGAGGAACTTATTCCGTGTCTCTAATTAAAAGTCACCTTCTGAGTGTGAGGCTCTCCTTGGGAGCCCTTTGTACAATTTTGCCCTCCCCAGACCCTTGGGGCTTATCCTCCATTCCTGGCTTATTTTTCTTCCTCAGTGCCCAGAGTTACCTACTATGTAGTTTACTTGCTGCTTGTCTGCCTCCCCTCTGGAATGTAAGCTCCTCGTGGTTTTGTGATTTGTTCTCTGCTGTGTCCCCATCCCTGGCTAGATGAATGAAGACGTATGAAGGCAGGGCAGAAGCAGGGGAGGATGGGCATGTGGAGGAGGGCAGGTGGCGCGAGGCGTGAGCAGCAAAGTCTCACTGTGCCCTTCGCCTTTCCGATGTGTTATGTCCATGAGACACAGCTCCCTATAAAGTTCTGTGAGAAGCTCGGATGATGACTGTCTTCTGCTTGTCACTCCATGATGGAGGGACCTCTCTGCAGACGCTGGCTTGGTCTGTTGGCCTCTACCCCACTGCAGGCTCGGGCCCCATCTCACAGCCACAGGCTGGTTTGACCAGTTTTATCAATAGAGACTAGGCTGGGGGTCTGTCCTCTGAGAACATCACCAACAGCGTGCAAAGGTGTCCCAGCGAGAGTGGTGGTTGTCAGCAGTTTGTCTGGATTCAGAACATGTCGCCCAGTCTTTAGCATGGCTGGATTGTGAGCCTGCTGTGAAGCCATATGCTGGAAGGCAGCAGGAACAGCCTGCATGAGTCACTGCTGTGCCATGAGCCAGATGTGGCCTTGAACAGGGCCTCCCACCACACCTTAGTCTTCTCATTTATAGAATAGGGATGGTGCGCTTTCCTCTCTGCAGAGTTGCTGTGAGCCTGTTGTGCTGTCCAGTGATGCAGGGCCGTTAGGGCGGATCCTCCAGTCAGCCTGGGTGAGAGGGCAGCATTCTGGCCACACCGGATAACGCTAAGGAGACAGAGACCCTGCCTCTCCTGTGGGCCAGCGCGGGCCCAGGTTAACTGGAGGGAGGGATATGGCTGGATCTGCAGGCTCCCTCACCTGTTTTGGTCATGGGGAGAGGAGATGCTTTTGGACTGTCGTAGCTGAGTGGGTTGATGCATCTCCTCCCTGCCCCTCACAGTCTCAGAGGGGGTTGCAACCCCAGCAGTGCCAGAAAAATGAAGTAAAAATTGCAATATTTTTTTTTGTCAGTTACCACTCAGCTGCCTCCTAAGTGTTCTGACATTCCCTCCCCACACTCATTCATCTTCGAGTAGGAATATTTACAGTACTGTTCAGGAGTTTCTATGCGGTTCTGACATTGTTCCAGGGCATTGTTTTATAATAGCTTTAGTGAGGAGGTTCTTGCCACACTGATAGAGTGTGTGTCACTGGGACAACTCATGCTCCTTCCTAGAAGTGCTAGTCTGGATGCGTGTGTTTTTTCCAGTAAGGTGCTCGGCGTCCTGTGAAGGGAAGCACACACTAGTGAGAAGCGTCCCAGACGGCCCCTCTCTGCTGCGTCATCACTCCTTAGGGAACCACATTTGTACGTCCATGGAGAATAGGATTTTTACTACTGCTGGTCAATAGATTTGTATTATTTTCTGGGCTCTCTGAAGTCCACAAAGGACTCCTGTTTTTTTGTTTTGTTTTGTTTTGTTTTGTTTACTTTATAGATTCATGTCATCCAATATGGTAGCCATATGTGGCTATTTAAGTTTAAATTCAAATTAGTAACATTAAGTAAAAATATAAACCCAATTCCTCAGTCCTACTAGCTTTGTTTCAAGTGCTCAATAGGCATGAGGAGGTAGTGGCTCCTGTATTATGCAGATAACAAAACATTTCCATTGTAACAGAAAGTTCCATTGAACAGCACCGTAAATATTCATACTACAAGACGAATGAGTGTGGGGAGGGGGTGTCAGAGCACTTAAGAGACAGCTGACTGGCAATTGATGAAAAATTCTTGCAATTTTTACCTCATTTTCATTTCATGATAAAACACTTCTCAACTCTTAAGTGATAAAGCCAACTCTTCAGAGGAAGACTTGAGGTTCCTGGTATTGACACATTCCATTAGAAAGCTGACCCCACAGCCCTCTCAACTATTCAGTTGCCTGTCATCTTTTAGTAGTCCGGGACACGGGGTCCCTTTACTTAGCCAAGGAGTGACTCCTTCCTGCCTTGACTCCACACTCTGCTGGAAGGTCCCCTGTGGGGAAAGTGCATGGTTAGAAACTTTGATAGCAATTTATTTGTTTTGAGTTAGCAGAAAAGAAAGTTCTCATCACTCTTGGTTTGCCACTTGTGATTCTACTAAAGGAAGAAAAAAGAAACCCTTGGATGAAACAGATACCTTTCTAGAATGTCTGCTGCAAGCTTTTTTGTTTTGCCTGGTGGGATCATAGCAGCAGAGCTCCTGGTGAGGGGAGCTCTGGGCAGAGATTTACGAGATTTATGGGGCATTCACTCTCAACTGCCGACCTTATAAACTCGCATGGGCCAGAGAGGGAGTGTCTCCTTACGTTTTGCACCCCGGGTGCCTGGCTTGCCTCACTCTCGTCCCATCCAGGGCTGGCTGTCTTTGGGCCCCTTGACCCTTCCCTCTGGTGGGCTGGCTGCGTGGTTCTAGGAATTCTGGATTTGCACACGTGTAGTCCCTTTAGCACATACAGACACATGCTGTGTCTGAGCCTCTGTTACACTGAACCCCTCAGTTAGGGAGTGCATCCCTTTGCTCTTTCTGCACCTCAACCAGAGTAGACCAGAGTAGAGGACTGATACATTGCTAGTGAATGAATCAGTGAATGGATCAGTCCTCTAGGGGTCCACTCAGTGAATTAAAGAGTGAAGAGTTCCTTTAAGAGTTCAGAGAACATCCTGTATTGTAGCCTGCAAAGCTCCACATTTCTGCACAGCTGGGTTCTGGCTGTACACGGTGAAGCGGAGAGTCCTCCCAGCAGTGTGACAATGGACGGGTGCTGTTTCCCCCACTTGCCTTTCCCTAGAATTTCTTCCCTTTTAGCATCAGGTTGGAGTTACTCTACTAGAAACCCCAGTCTCAGAAGAGGGTCTCCTCTCTTCCCTCCTTTCCCCTGCTTCCTCCAGAGTTTCTGCATGGCCTTTTCCTACGGACACATGGCCTGGCCCGGGGTAGGCCTTGATTTTGGGAGGCGTGGGGGAAAAGAAGCAATCGCTTGAGGGTGGGAGGCCTCTTTGTGGACTCAGTGTTACATGCTTCTCCTCTCTGCCTCCCACAGAGCGTATTGAAGAAGAGGGACCAAGTTCAAGCAGAGTACGAAGCCAAACTGGAAGCTGTGGCTCTGCGGAAGGAAGACCGCCCCAAGGTCAGGGAAGCACCTGGCAAGGGCTGCAAAGCAGTCATCTCCCTGCTGGTGCTAAGCGCATTCTCATCTCTAGATCTGTGTGATTGAGAGTGGTCAGTGTCGCCTCGGCAACGTTAATGATGATATCCTCTTTTCACTCCCTTTTCTGTCTTATTTCTGCGAGTTCCTAATGTTCACTTGGGATTGAGTTTCTCACTGTCTTTTGGGCCTATTTTTTTTTTTATTTTTAAAGACTCACAGCTCTGCCATTCATTGGCAGTTCTTGGCTCCATAAAATGGCATTGCAGAGAGAAGGAAAGAATAGCCTCAATCAGTGCTTTCAAAGTGTGGTTCATAGGCCCACAAACTGTACAATCCATGATGAACGTGTGGAAGCACTTGGAAACTTCTATAGCAATTTGATGCTGCTACAGAACCAGTGGAATACGTTGTATTGAACACCCGAGACAAACGTGTTAAACTCACGTGAGGTGTTGCATGTGAAGCGAGCTGCATGCTAGTTATGCACGGCAGGACTACAACTTGGTCAAATTGGGGAAAACAGCCAACAAAAAGTGGCCCTTACTCCACAGAGTTTGAGCCGCACTGATCTAGCTTGTCTAGGATGCCTTCTGGCTCCTGTGTTTGTAACTGCCCAGTGGGTTCACCTTGCCTGCTGCCTAGACAGAGCTGAATTATCAAGACAGGGAAATTGGAATGGAGAAAGAGTCATTCACACAGAACCAGCTGTACGAGACACTGGAGTTTTACCATTACTCAAATCATTCTCTCTGATCATTTGGGGATCAGAGTTTTTAAAGATAATGTGGTGGGTAGGGGCTCAGGAAGTGGGGAGTGCTGATTGGTCAGGTTGGAGATGGAATCATAGGGGGTGGAAGTGAAGTTTTTTGCTGTGTCTTCTGCTCCTGGGTGAGATCGCAGACCTGGTTAAGCCAGATTACTATTTGGGTGGTGACAGCTGATCCATCAAGTGCAGGGTCTGCAAAACACCTCAAGCACTGATCGTGGGTTTTACAATAGAGATGTTATCCCCAGGAGCAATTTGGGGAGGTTTAGACTCTTCTAGCCAGAGGCTGCATGACCCCTAAACCTTAATTTCTAAGTAGCTAATTTGTTCTGCAAAAGCAGACTGGTTCCCAGGCAAGAAAGGGGTCTTTTCAGGAAAGGGCTATTATCAGTTTTATTTTAGAGTCAAATCATAAACTGAATTCCTTTCCAAGGCTGGTTCGCCCTATGCCCGGGAATGAACAAAGACAGCTTTATGGTTAGAAGCAAGATGGAGGCTGGGTATGGTGGCTCACGCCTGTAATCCCAACAGTTTGGGAGGCCGAGGTGGATGGATCACCTGAGGTCAGGAGTTCAAGACCAGCCTGACCAACATGGTGAAACCCTGTCTCTACTAAAAATACAAAAACTTAGTTGGGCGTGGTGGTGGGCACCTGTAATCCCAGCTACTCAAGAGGCCAAGGCAGGAGAATCTCTTGAACCTGGGAGGCGGAGGTTACGATGACTTGAGATCACACCACAGCACTCCAGCCTGGGCAACAAGAGCAAAACTCCATCTCAAAAAAAAAAGAAAAAAAGCAAGATGGAGTGGGTTAGGTCTGATCTCTTTCACTGTCATAATTCCTCAGTTATAATTTTTGCAAAGGCAGTTTTCTGTTTTGGGTCTAGATAGAGGATCACAGCTGTAAAAATGCACCTGTTGTATTGGTCAGATGCATTTTTACCCTGTTGTTGCCTTTCTCTTCCCCGAGCCAGGATTAAAAATGGGTAATAATGGTCAGTATGCAAGTGCTTGCAGCATGCTAAGTGCTCTTACTCTCTCTTTTGCGTTCTCTCTACACACACACGTGTGCACGCATGCACACACACACACACACACACACACACACACACCTGGCCCTCCATATCCATGGATTCCACATCTGTAGATTTAGCCAATTGCAGATTGAGAGTATTGGAGGGGGGAACAATAAAAAAAAATAATAATAATAATATTTTCTATTGTTATAGAAAATAACAAAAGGAAAAAAAAAACTAATGCAGTACAGATTGCATATCTCTTACCAAAATGCATAAAACTAGAAGTGTTTCAGATTTTGGGATATTTGTATATACATAATGAGAGAGAGATTTTGGGAGTGGGACCAAAGTATAGACATGAGATTTATTTGTTTCTTATACACGTTATACACATAGCCTAAGGGTCCTTTTATAGTGTATTTTAAATAATTTTCTGCATGAAACGGAATTTTGACTACAACCCATCACATGAGGTCAGGTGTAGAATTTCCCACTTCTCTCATGTTGACACTCAAAAAGTTTCAGATCTTGAGCCAGGCACAGTGATGTGTGTCAGTATTTCCTCTTACTCAGGAGGTTGAGGTGGGAGGATCCTTTGAGGCCAGGAGTTGGAGGCTGCAGTGTGTTATGATTGCACCTGTGAATGGCCACTGCAGTCCAGCCGGGGCAACATCCAGAGACCCCATCTTTAAAAAAAAAGGTTTTAGATTTTAAGGCATTTTGGGTTTTCAGATTGGGGATGCCCAATCTGCATAATGACGATTTACATGGTATTTACATTGTATTAGGTATTATAAGTAATCTAGAGATGGTTTACAGTATACAGGAGACTGTGCATAAGTTATATGCAAACACTACATCATTTTATATACGGGACTTGAGCATTCATAAGTCCTGGAACCAATCCCCGCCCTACCCCACTAGATAGTGAGGTGACAACTGTGCATGTGTATATGTGCCTGTGTGTGTAAAATCTCATTGATTCCACACCACAACCATGAGGTTTGGGTACCATTATTATTCCCATTTGAGAGATGAGCAAACCAAGGCCCAGTATCACGCAGCTAGCACTGGTAGAGCTAGGGTGGCACCCTGCAGTTTGACTTTAGAATCTTGCCACCTACCATTATGTTACTCTGCCTCTTTTTGGTTTGTAAGTGGAAGGTGTATTTGTTTTCAAAGAAGGGAGTGAGGGTGGGGAACGTTGTTAAGATAATAGCAGGGACCCCACGTATCAGGGAAATGGTTTGACATCAGAGCTGTTGGGGTTTTCCTCCTTGGTCATGGTTCCCGCTTCTGCTGCCGCCATGCCAAGACATACCTGGAAAGGAGCCAGCTTTGGAATTTGAAACCCATACCTGAGAAATGAGGCACCTTGGCCTCGTGTAGTGTTTTTAATGTTAACTGCATCATAGGATCACCGCAGTGGTCATCGGAGGCCCACATGGAAGGCATTGTTCTTTCCCCGTTTCATGGGTGAGGAAATGTGGCACAAAGGAGCTGTACAGATTGCCCAGCCACTTTGATGCCAAGTGACCCTCTGTGCTGTGCACGTTTGTTGTGGTGATTCCAGCGTCACCCCTAATGATCTACACCAGAGCATAAAGGCTGCATATAGCTACGGAAAGGCAGATGATGAAGATGGGAGCTGTGGTCACTGGTCCAGGGGAGTCCTAGAATGTCTTGGGCTGGAGGCGTGTGTGCTGAGGGCCAAGGGTGTGGAGGCCTCTGGAGCTGGGGAAGAGTGGTGTCCTAAAATGCAGGGATTTGCTTTGTGGTTGGGCTGAGGCTGGAGAAAGCTCAACAGACACTGAGGTGGTGGTTCCCAGGCAGATGGAGCTTGGGACCTTGGAAACTTGGCCTTCTTCATGTTAATTGTGAGGTTGGAGAAGCGACATGCACTTACTTAGGAGCTGGCTGCCTTCTGCTGGACCTGCTGGATCGCAGCCTGGTGTACACCTTAGAATCTAACCGCCCGTGGAAGGTGGGGGGCATCAGCGCTCTTACAGAAGGTAAGGGGAAGCTGAGAAATTACATTTAAAATGGGACCGGGAGCATCCACACCCTCGAATGACAGTGGGGGTAACTGAGATGGAGCTTTTGCCTTTTTCCGTCTTCTGCATTGGACTCCTTTCAGTGCTAATACATGCAGTATTACTAGCTCCAAAAAGAATGGATGCCAGGGAGAAAGCTTCACGGAATTCCTAGTTATCTCCAAAAGGTGAAAAAAAAGCAGGGCGCTGTTTTAGGCCCTGACCCTTGGGTAGCCTCATCCTGGGTGCAGTGCCAGCTGAAGAAGTTTAAATGGGTGGTGGTAGAGTGCAGGTGAGGAGATGGGCCGTGGGGAGGAGGGCGGGTGTGTGGTGTGTGTGGGGTGTGTGGTGTGTGTGTGGGGTGGGGGTGTTGTGTGTGTATGGGGCACATGGCATGTGTGTGGGCAGGGTGTGTGGTGTGCGGGGAGGGCATATGGTATGTGTGTGGCTTGTGTGTGGGGGGTGTGTGGCGTGTGTGTGGTTTGGGTGTGTGGTGTTCTGGGCGCGTGGGTGTGGCGGGAAGTGGGGCATCGGTGTGGGAAAGCAGGTGTGTGTTGTGGAGCTGAATGGGAGCAGAAGGGTGCATGGAGCTGTTCCCTCTCAGGTTGAGAGAAGCGTGGAGGGGATGTGGAAATTGTGCTCTCTGGACAAACGTCTTGAAGGCTGTTGAAGGCTGTGGACCTGGAACAGCTCTTAGAACCATCAGGATGGTGAACATTCTGGAACGGGAAAGACATGGCAGGTAGCAAAGTGAGAATCCCAGTTGTAATGTGGCAGCAGGGAGACTTCCACTTCTGGAGCTTCCGCAGACTGGAGAGTGCGCTCTGGCGTCTGTCGTTTCCAGACCCTTCTGGCAAGTGAGGAGAGAGAGTGCTCTGACCTCAGCCTGGGGCAGAAGACCAGGAGCCTCCAGCCAGCGCGGTCATGTTAGCTGACTTAAGTCCCACCGTGGCCACCCTCTGCCAGTGCGGTGGGTCCCATGTGACAGCTGGGAGGCCGGGGTCAGCGGAAGCATGGGACTTAAGTGCCAAAGTCAATAAATGGTAGAGCCCGTGTGTGGCCCAGGTGCATCTGGCTCCAAAGCTGGGCCTTTTCCCCAGCTGCAACAGCCCCAGCAGCTGTGCACCTGAAGGGGCGACCTGCCTTTCCCGAGGCTGGCAGGGGAGAGTGTATGGCCTTCCCTGGGGCTTCACTCTCATGTCACTGCGCAGGCGAGCTCGTGGCTCTCTTGTTCTCAACCTCTCTGCTCCTCATCTCATGCCCTCACCTCTCCCTCTCTCACTCTCCTGGCCATTCTCTGAACTTTGTTTTTATCTATCATTATTAAAGTACTCATTCAGAGAGGCAGTGACTTTCTGTTTGCCAAATTCCATGGCCTCTTTTCAAACCCGACCCTGTCTCAGTGTTTTCTTACCTGTTTTCACCTCACAGCTCAGATAGGCACTGAGAACACACTGCTTGGAGCTGGAGGTGACCAGTCAGTTAGGGAGCCCTGTCACCTGCTCACTTAGCAGCATGTTGCTGTCACTGGTCCTGGAACCTGTCCCATAGCAGCCACAGGCTCCCCTCTCCCCCCGGCTTTGGGATTATATCTGTCTTGTGTAGTCTTGGAGATTTTCCTGACCTACTGTCATCCTGAGAGCAGGTGACACCTCCAACCCAGCTCAAAGGAGACTCAGGTTGAGATTTCTGTTCTCGGGCCTGGAAATGCATGGCGCATGGAAGGGGCTCAGTTATGTGTTTTTAAATGAAAGTTGTGTGAATTTAAGTTACCGTCCCGTTCCCCAGCACACAGAAATGCGCAGTCCCATCCACGTGACTCTTCTGTCATTGTGCCATCAGCCAGTATTCTGTAAGGAAATTCTCCTGAGAGATTGGGAACCAATGTGAAAAACATGATTTTGTCCCCTGTGTATAAGTTTTTGTCTTCTGAGGTCTTATGTAGTGATATTTTTCCTTGGTGTCATGATAAGCAACACCCAATCATTAGCAGTGCTGTGTCATCGCAACATCCTTCAGATGCAGGGTAGCACAACTATAGCAATACCTCAGTCACGAAAATTAAAACATTGAGATAAGAGGAAATGCTGAGGGTGGCGGCTCACACCTGTTATCTCAGCACTCTGGGAGGCCAAGACAAGAAGATTGCTTGAGCTCAGGAGTTCAAGATCAGCCTGGGCAAGATGGCAAGACCTCACCTCTACTCCAAATAAAAAAATTAGCTGGGTGTGGCAGTATGCACCTGTAGTTCCAGCTACTCGGGAAGCTAAGGCAGGAAGATCGCTTGAGCTTGGGAGACAGGCTACAGTGAGCTTTGATTGTGCCATTGCACTGCAGCCTGGGTGACAGAGCAAGACATGTCTCAAAAATAAAAAAAGAATGCTTAGTGTTACTGGTCAGTGAATTGATTGTTACAAAGACACTATCCAAGAAGAATCAAAGGCGAGAAGAATACATGCCTGAGTGTGAGTTGCCAGCACTCCCCTTCTTCAAGTTGGGCAACTTCACAAGCTGCTCATGGCTCACCCCAGTTCCTCTTATTTTCTTATTTTTAATCCCTCTATCCTCTTCTAACTCTTGCCATTCCTGGGCTTCTCCGGCTCTGTTCTCTGATTCGCCACCTCCTCTTCCTGTGCCCACCTTTCCGAGTGACTTTTGCTGAGTCCTTTATTAACCCTATACATGTTGGCTTCTTTGTGAGTTCAACCCTTGGGCCCTGCCTCCCTTGGCCCCACCTTTCCCTCCATAGATTTTAAAAGATTACATTGTGATAAAACATACATAATATAAAATTTGCCATCTTAACCATTTAAAAGTGTACAGTTTAGTCATGTTAAGCACATTTACATTGTTGTGCAATCAATATCCAGAACTCTTTTTCATCTTGCGGAACTGAAACTGACCCGTTAAACAACTCCCTATTTCCACTCCTGCCATCCCCTAGTAACCCCTGTTCTACTTTCTGTCTCTATGACTTTGACCATTCTAAATACCTTGTGTCTAGAATAATACAGATACAAGGTATTCCTGTGACTGGCTTATTTCACTCAGCGTAATGTCCTTGGTTTATCTATGTTGTAACGTGTCAGAATTTCTTTCCTTTTTGAGGCTGAATAGTATCTCACATATATGGGAGATACATACACATACACAGACATACCACATTTTGTTGATCCATTCATCAGTGGATATTTGTGTTGCTTTCATCTTTGGGCTACCTTGAATAATGCTGCTATGAACGTGTATATACAAATATCTCTTTGAGACCCTGCTTTCAATTCTTTTGGATATATACTCAGAAGTAGAATCCAGCAGGATCATATGGTAGTTCTATTTTTAATTTATAAAAATTAGTATAGCTGCTAATTCCATAGTATAGCTGCTAATTCCATAGCAGCTATACTGTTCTACAGTCCATCAACAGTGCACAAGGGTTCTAGTATCCCCACATTCTTACCAACACTTTTTGCTGGTATATATTTTTTTGAGACAGAGTCTTGCTCTGTTGCCCAGATTAGAGTGCAGTGGTGTGATCTTGGCTCACTGCAACTCCGCCTCCCGGGTTCATGCGATTCTCCTGCCTCAACCCCCTGAGTAGCTGGGGCTACAGGCACCTGCCACCATGCCCGGCTATATTTAGAATTTTGAGACGGGGTTTCACCATGTTGGCCAGGCTGATCTCAAACTCCTGACCTCGGGTGATCCATTTGCCTTGGCCTCCTGAAGTACTGGGATTACAGGTGTGAGCTACAGTGCCTGGCCTATTTTCTGTGTGTTTTTTTTTTTTTTGGATAGTAGCCATCCTGATGTGTGTGACATACTATCTCCTTGTGGCTTTAACACTTTGCTAGTGATTATGATGTTGAGCATCTTTTCATGTCCTTGTTGACTGTCTTCTTTGCGTTTTTGAGACAGAGTCTCATTCTGTTGCCAGGCTGGAGTGCAGTCTCGGCTCACTGCAACCTCCTCCTCCTGGGTTCAAGCAATTCTTCTGCCTCAGCCTCCTGAGTAGCTGGGACTACAGGTGTGCACCACCATGCCCAGCTAATTTTTTTGTAGTTTTAGTAGAGACAGGGTTTCACCATGTTGGCCAGGATGATCTCTATCTCTTGACCTTGTGATCTGCCCGCCTGGGCCTCCCAATGTGCTGGAATTACAGGCGTGAGCCACTGTGCCCAGCCAACTGTTTATCTTCTTTGGAGATAAGTTTATTTAAGTCCTTTGCTCATTGTTAAATTTGGTTGTGTATTCTTTTCCATAAGCCTTTATAAAAGAGCTCTGTCCGTTTTTGTTTTTTGTTTTTGTTTTTGTTTTTGTTTTTATCTCAGCCCTCTTTGTGGAGGGAGGGTCTCACTTCCCCTGGCTGCAGCTCTCTCCTTTCTCTGATCTATGGACCTGTCCTTCATTCTGAGCCTTTTGGTGGCACTAGTGCCGCTCTAGTCATCCAGACTAGAAACTTCAGGCTTCTCTCTGACTCCCTGTATTTTATTTCTCGTGGGCAGCCAGTTGTCACATCTGTCTGCCAGTTCTGCCTCCATCAGGTGGGTTTACTCCATCCTCTCCCTTCTGGCGTTGGAGCCACCACACCGGTTCCAGGGTGCCCAGTGCAATCTCATGCTAATACATAGTTTGGAGATGATTCATCTCTGATGTCTAATGAAATCTCAGGGTGGGGTAGCATTTGCAAAAGGTGGCATAATGTTTGGGAGAACATATAACAATATAGTTTGTATTTAGAAAATGAAAATCTTTTTATAACACATGCAATAAAGCTTGAGAAGCTGTGCAAAGGATAGATTTTTTGTGTGAACAGCAAATTACAATATTGATACTGATATGAGCTAACAAATGTTTATTGAGCACCTACTATATGCCAGGCACAAGTGTGTTACAGGTAGGCAATGACTGTCTGGAACCAGTGGTGTGGGTGGAAGAAGAATTTGCCAAGACAGTTGTAGGTAAAGAAAAACAGATTTATTAAAGTAGGAAAATATGTTGCAAGAGTGCAACAGGTAGATCAGCAAGAAGGGAGCTGACTGCCAGGAAACAGAGGCTTGCTGGGGATTTCATAGAATGGTGCTTGTGATGTGTTCTGAGAGGGCCTTGTGCAGGGCTGATAATTCCAAGGTTGCAGTGAGCAAATTTGCATTTTTCTATCAGCTGAGGGTCTGGTGATAACTGGGTGCAGGAAGATTTTGAGTTTTTAATATTTGTACAGGAAGGCTATATATCCTGGACCATGAAGAAAGGCAGACATATAGCTTCATCTGCCTTCTCTTTCAGCTCTCCCTTGGTCCTGCCAGCCCAACTCTCCCTTCCTAATTAGGACTCCATAAAGCGCTTAACACATATTAGCCTGTTTGACCTCATTACAACCTTGTGAGGCAGAGGATATTATTAGCCAGATAGAGAAGTTGAGGCCAGGTCCCAGGCCACATACCTGGCAAGTGGCGGGTGGGGTGTGCAAGCTAAGCTCTGGAAGTTTGGT
This sequence comes from Cacajao melanocephalus, assembly GCA_963573385.1. Taxonomy (NCBI): domain Eukaryota; kingdom Metazoa; phylum Chordata; class Mammalia; order Primates; family Pitheciidae; genus Cacajao; species Cacajao melanocephalus. The sequence goes on along the minus strand of CAUYLG010041027.1, from coordinate 74,206 downwards.
TGTAGAGCTGTCCACTGCAGCCGGAGGAAGTGTGGGGCTTTTTCTGTTTTCCAGAAGTGGGCATGAGTTAACTGGGCCTCAGGAAACCAGGCCTCTGGAACGAGCCCTAGGCTCCTCATCCCCTGCCACCCTCCACCAATCTTGCCAGCTGCTGTTCCCTCTCCATGCCGCTGTGGGCCCTGCAGCCTGTGCATGAATCCTGCGGTGGATCCTGGTGACTTCTCTCCTCTGTCACTTGCATGCACTGCTATTCTGGAGTGTCACACAGATGTTTAACCACTCAGATGTGAGATGGAGTCTCGCTCTTGTCGCCCAGGCTGGAGTACAGTGGTGCAGTCTTGGCTCACTGCAACCTCTGCGTCCTGAGTTCAAGCGATTCTCCTGCCTCAACCTCCCAAGTAGCTGGAATTACAGGCACGCACCACCATGCCTGGCCGATTTTTATATTTTTAGCAGAGACAGGATTTCACCATGTTGGCCAGGATGGTCTTGATCTTTTGACCTCGTGATCCACCCACCTCGGCCTCCCAAAGTGTTGGGGATTACAGGCGTGAGCCACTGCGCCTGGCCACATCTGTCATCTTTAAAGAGCCGCCTCGGTGCTGTTTCCTCCACGAGGCCCGATTTTCCCAGGTTGGCCTCCCTCTCCATCCTCCTCAGCATGCTTATCACTGTGGCTCCAGGGGAGGCGCCCGCACTTGTGACATCTCGCCTCAGTGTCTAGGTGTGCTCCTGTTCTTCCCAACTACATTGTAGGTAACAGGAGACAAGATTTGCCTGCTGAGACCCGAGCACTTTTGTATTCCTCAGTGCCAAGCACGGACTGTGTTGCGAAACTGAGACACTAAGTATTTCCCAGATGGAGTCAGTCAGTCATAAAACCCACAGCCATGGTTTAAACCCTAATTTTTGTGGGTCAGTCAGAGTTCCCATCTCCAGAACAGACCTGGGAATCTTTCCTCAGTGAAAAGTCCTCTGATTCAGAGACCCTGGCTGCCCTCTTCTCTACATGTCCCAGTGAGGTTCTCTTTCCAGGGCTTTCCATTTTCTTCTCACAGCGGAAGTTTCATTAAGCAAACAGGAAGTGGCTCATAGGCACCCTCACCCTGATGCAAACGTGAGCGGTGGCCAGGAGACAGGTAAGGAACTGGTCTGTGCCTGTAGGGAGGTGAGGCCAGCCAGAGACGCCAGCTCACTGGGCATCTGTCCATTGAGGCTGATTCCTGGAGTGACTCTGGAGAGGCAAGACCAGGGCACTCTGGTTTTTATTTCAGTTTTTCCTGAGGTAACCAATAGTAATGGGTGGTCTCAGGAGGAGGCAAAAGAGACTTAAATCATGGCATCAGAAGAAAAAGTCAGTCTCTGACCTGGTGTGGTGACTCACACCTGTAATCCTAGTGCTCTGGGGGACTGAGGTAGGAGGATCGCTGGAGGCCAGGAGTTCACGACCAGCCTGGACAACATAGCGCCACCACATCCTACTTATTTAAATATTTTTTTTTTGTAGAGATGGGGATCTTACTGTGTTTCCCAGGCTGGTCTCAAATTCCTGACCTCCAGTGATCTGCCTTGGCCTCCTAAAGTGCTGGGAGGCATGAACCACCGCACCCAGCCCAGTATTTTTTTTTTTACCTCTTCCAGAAGCTTACGTGCTTTGAAGTTGGCTTCTTTCCCCATCTTAACAGAAAAATTCCTTTCTTTTAAATTTCCCAGAGTGTCGAGTTATTTCTTTCTCTCCAGCACATCCTGGTCTCACCCCTGTCTAGTTCTCGTGCCAGGCACATTCGAATCCGCTTGCCTTGGCTGTGTCTCTTCCCTGGTTCCTGTGTTCTGCAGCCACCTCCACGTGGTCTGTGGAGAAGATGGCTGAGTGCCCTGAAGGTATCTGGCTCCCTCAGGCCTGGCTTTCTCATTGGCATCATTCTGGGTCAGCTCCTTGCCCATCAGGCTTGAGTGTAAACCTCCCTGATGGGTAGAAAGTGACTCCCAGTGGTGAGCCGTGGCTCGGAGACAGTTTGGTTCATGGGCCCCAGCACATAGAACGTATAAGGCCTCACTTGTGGTTGGGATACATTTGGCAGGTCGGGGGTTTGACCTAGTTTGGGGCATGTTGGCCCTCTGGCCACCATCAGAGCCCAGTGGAGGGCATGAGTTAGGAGAGAGAAGCCAGCTTTGGGAACCACTGCAACCACAAGGCCTGCTCTAGCTGCACAGGATGGGTGCAACTCACCAGAGCAAAGTTGTGAAATTCAAATGACATAGTTCCCATTTGAGAAAGTCTTCTAAATCTCTTTAAGAAAAATTTGAAATAACCTGCTGTGTATTTCTTCTTTCAGATTCTTTTGACGTGCATAAGTAACTTTCCTCCTATTTTCTCAGACTTCTGTAACTCTCCATTTAAAAATACCTGCTATTGGGAAAAGCATAAATAAGCCTCCAGTTTATTTATAAATTGGGGCTCAGAGGAGGCAGCTGGCCAGTATTTGTCTTATTGCAGTTGTCTGATTAAAGAGGAAAGGCATCATCAAATGTCACAAGTAATGGAATAGTTCGTGTGATCTGGGAAAACCTACATCTTTTCTAGTTCCAGTATGGGACACAGGAAAATAGCAGGGCAGTACTAAGTATTGCTGTATATTTGCAAAGTCTACACACGCTTTGAAGTGTGAATGAGTAAATCCTAGAAGGAACCAAAGACATGTGACTCTGAATTGTAATGTTTCTTCTTCCTGTGTGGACATGGGGATGTTTTCCCCACGAGTCTTTGTTGTGTTTGGATAGGTTTGAAGGTTTGGGTTAGGAGAGCCCTTTTGCAGAACTCTTCCTTAGACCTGAAAACCCGAGGCTTTGCTGCTTCAAATAAATGCCTCCAGAGGAGGGAGCGTGTTGATGGCATTTTAATGTAGGGCTTTGGCCTTTGACAAATGTGTGTGTGGAGGAGCTCAAGACAAGGGATGCCAGTTCTGTATGCAGAGCACTCACGTGGGCCTCCCTTTCCAGGTGCCGGCGGACGTTGAGAAGTGTCAGGATCGGATGGAGTGTTTCAATGCTGACCTGAAAGCTGACATGGAGAGGTGGCAGAACAACAAGAGGCAGGACTTCCGGCAGCTACTCATGGGGATGGCGGACAAGAACATTCAGTACTATGAGAAGGTAATGAGTGTGCCCAACAAGACTGGTTTCTAGTGGCCGGAGCCTTTCACGTGGGCCTACCAGAAATCCAGATACTGGGACTCCTGCTGGTCTCATCTCCTTCCCTTATTTTATTTGCTTAGTCTTGGCTCCTGCTTCCTGCCCTTGCTCAGCTGTGTGGCTGCAGTGCTGGGTTTGGCACAGGGGGCACTCACAGGGGTCTCCCTCGTACATGCTGCTGGGGAAGCAGCAGGGTGGTCTTCCGTGCTCTCCGGGACTGGTGCTGTTTGCTTCCCAGAGCCAGTCAGACTGTTAGCACAGGGATGCAGCCACTGAATGGAGGCTTTGGGGTTACTTTACTCTGTCTTGGGGTTCCATACACAGGGGCCCTTCCCTTTCATTGTACAGTGAACCCCTTTGGTCATCTGGTGAAGCCTGTAGACCCCACAGCAAAATACTTTTCATTTGTTTTTTATATAGACTTCAAAATATTGACTTTAAATACCTAAAATAAAGGGATGTGGGATTATGAACTATTAAAAAGTTTTACTCATGGATCCTGTTGATCTGTGGACCCTAGGTTAAGCACCCCTGATACACACACACCCCCCACCCCCCAACACATGCCACACCCCCTCATACTACATGCACACCACACACACTATACACCATCCCTGCACATACACCCCACACACACTCCACACACATACACCCCCAAACCCCACACACAGCCACACATACACCACACACTACATATACACACCACACACACACCCCACACACACACCCCACTCACACACACACCATACATACACCACACACACACCCCACACACACACACACCATACACACACCACACACTACACACAAAGTGATGACTCTCTTCAGGCTACAGCCCAGTCCCCCGAATCAAGGTTTGCTTGATTCATATATCCAGCAAACCAACATGAGGCCAGGTGCAGTGGCTCACGCCTATAATTCCAGCACTTTGGGAATCCAAGGTGTGAGGACACTTGAGCCCAGGAGTTCAAGACCAGCCTAGGCAACATAGTGGGACTCTGTTTCTACAAAAAATACAAAATTAGCCAGGCGTGGTGTCATATGCCTATAGTCCCAGCTATTCAGGGGACTGCTGCAGGAGGATGGCTTGAGCCAGGAGTTCAAGGCTACAGTGGGCCATGATTGTACACCACCGTACTCCAACCTGGGTGACAGAGTTTTTGACCTTGTTGCAAAAAAAAAAAAAATTATATATACATCTCCAACTTGACATTATTTCTGCTAATGAATCCTCATACTTCTTAAAAGCTTAAAGATGAAGAACAGCCCAATCGCTGTTCAACACATAACTTATAGACTTGAAATCAAACTGTTGGGCACCCTATAGCCTGTCAGCGTGCTGGACAGGTATTAACTTAGCTACTCATGCCACAGTTCTGGAAACATGTCCTTACTCCAGACGAGAAGAAGCCATCTCTTCTGAAGCTCTGATGGCTCTGGCCTGCTGTTCACAGGCAGTGTGTCTGCATCTTTTCAGGTTCATCTGGAGGAGGGCTCAGGAAACAGTCACGGAATGTCCCTTACATGTCAGGTCTTAGGGAAGGACTTTTTTAAAGTGGAAGGAGAAAGGTGACACGCCCCTTTACTCCCATTTTTATGGAGCCCCCTGTGAAGCTGGGCTGGCACTGGACTGGATGTTTTGTATGTCCTGTCTCATAAAATTTCACCTTCACCATGACACTTGTCAAGTGGGTTTCATGATTTCCAATGTAAAGCTCAAGAAACCGAGCCTCAGAAAGGTTTTAAGTTCTGCCCGAGGTTACACAGCTTGTGAGTGACCCAGCTAGGATTGGAGTTGGTTCTGATGAGTCTGCTGGTCTGAGTGCTTCCAATGCAATGTCAGCCTAGAGGATAGGGGCCATACATCCTCAGGATAGTCCTGCCTGCCCAAAGGTGGAGTCACTCCACATGAGGTGGAGGCCTCGTTCCTCTACTGACTGTGCCTTAGGTAAGGTGCCTCTGTGCACCTGTTTCTTCATCTGTAAGATGGGAGTAATCCTTCTACACTGAATAATTGTAAAGATACAATGAAATAATGTGTGCGTGAGTACCTCGTGCATACCTGGAACGTAGCAGGCGCTCAGTCAATGTCTTTTCTTTTGTAACTCCCGCACTTTCCCTCTGCTGTTCAGTGGCCCCCCCACTACTGCGGAACCAACTGGGTCAGATGTCTCCATCACTCCCTTTGGTAATGAATCCGGCATTCCTATCTGTCTTCCCGCTGTATCATAGGCAAGGCCATTGTCTTGGGGCCTGGTATTGCTTCTGTACATATTTAACAAATGTTTTTTGTGCATTTGCTGTGTGCAAGGAATGATGTGTACAGAATTGATAAACAGCAGGATTTTTCCCTTAAGGCACCCTCAGTCTAATGGAGGGAATGTGTTCATCAAAGGAGCCCACAGGTTCAGAGTAAGATAAGGGAAAGAATGGGAAACTGTGGGAGAAAATACCAGGGGGCACAATGCAGGCTGAGGGTGGGAGGGGCGAGTGGAGTAGCAGGAAAGGTCGGTCTGAGGAAATAACATTTAATCTGAGTCTCAGATACAGACTTGGAGAACGTATATTCCAGGCAAAGGAGACAACATACACAAGGTCCCTGGGGTAGGAAAGAGTTTGGTACGTTTAGGACCAAATAGAAAACGGTATGGCCTTGATTTCTCATGTCTGACCTAGAAAGACCATTGCAGATCTGAAGTGATGGCCTAGGGAGAGAGCAGGACCTGGAATGCCACAGACCCCATATCATCTTCTCTATATCAGGTGGGCTTCTGAGTTTAGCTTCCTCTCTAACCTCAGAGTCACCAAGGTGGAGTCACGGAACAATTTCACCACTCCTCTTTCTGGCTTGACGAAAGGATGCCTCTCTCCTCCTCTCTCCTCAGGACTCCTCCCACCTCCTCAGGACTCCTCTCCCCTTCTTGGGACTCCTCCCCCCTCTTTGGGACTACTCCTCCCTCCTCAGAACTCCTTCCCCCTCCTCTGAACTCCTTCCCCCTCCTCTGAACTCCTCTTCCATCCTTGGAACTCCTCCTCCATCCTTGGAACTCCTCCTACCTCCTCGGAACTCCTACCCCCTCCTTGAAACTCCTACCCCCTCCTCAGAACTCCTTCTCCTTCCTCAGACTTCCTTCTCCTCAGAATTTTTCCCTCCTCCTCAGAATTTTTCCTCCCTCAGAGCTCCTCCTTCTCCCTCCTCAAATCTCTCCCACCCCCTCAGAACACCTCCCCACCTCTTCAGAACCTCTCAGCACCTCCCTCAAAACTCCTCCCTACCTCTTTCCCAAATGACTCAACACAAAGGCCTCCTCCATCCCTGGGCCGCTACTAAGAAGCCTTGTGCGATTCACCTGCCCTCTTTACGCAAGAGACTTTCCAAAGAGAGAATCATTTCTGCTCTCAAAGGACAATGCCAGAGTCTTCTGAGTTCTTGGCCTTTCACAAGGATCTGGAATGAAAAGAGGTTGGTGGTGTGGAGAGAACATCAGTGTGGGAATCAGGAGCTCTGCCATGGACAAGCTGTGTGTCTGAGCCAGTTATTTAACCTCGGTTTTGTCTTCCCCATCCATGAAACCAATGTGTCTGTGTCGAATAATTCTCCTTCATAGAGGAGCTGTGAGGACTGGTGCTAACGAATATAAAGTATGTCACCTTGTTTGGACATAATAAAACTCAATAAATCTGGGTTCCCTCTTCGATTTTCCCTTTTGTGAGATTGTGGCCCAAACAAGCAAACTTAAGGTTGGTGAGGAAGAGTGGGCTTTCCACCTGCTCCAACTATGATTGACATCCTGCACAAGCGCCACCCACACTGGAGCAGTGTCTCCATCCCTGCTGAGGCCCTAGGGCCTCATCAGGGGCTTTCTGCTTGGTCTCTTTTCTGTTTTTTGAAAGACAAAGAATTTCCTCCAGTGAATCAATTTCCATTCTCTGGATATGAGCTTTACAGACTAACATAAATGCATTTAAGCCTTGCAGAGATATTGCTGTCTTTCATAAAGATGAGGTGACACCTTCAAACACTTGTGACCTCCCCATTTGTAATAGTTATGGATGAGACATGCAGGCATCGTTAGACAAAGGTGACCCGGCAGGATCCACAACAAAAGGGTAGATCAGAGCAGAATCAAGACACTGACCCGACCTCTGAAACTCAGAGCTGATTCTGTGTGTGTGGATGTTGTCGTTGCAGTGCCTCATGGCGTGGGAGTCGATTATTCCACTACTGCAGGAGAAACAAGCGGCCAAGTAAGTTCCTTCCTGGAATGGAGACTCTTCTACCTACACAGGGCCTGGCACCCCATACCAGAATGTCCCTGCAGTGCCAGAGAGGCAGCGCTGGGAAAACAACGACGGAAACATCTCTCCTTTGTATTTTTCCCTCCCCCACCTTTCGCCCCAAATTAGTATTTATTCCTTGGTGGAGTCTATGAGGCTAGAATCATCTCTCAGCAAAAGCAGCATACCTCTATGTTATGAAGGCACCTGCTCAGTGATGCACTATGAGCATTTGAAACCAAGGGACAAGACAACCTGCAGCTGATGTTCTGACCTTTCATGACAGTTTCCTCTTTAGGGACAGCTAAGTGGCCTGTGGTAGGAGAGAACCTGGGGCCTGCTTTTCAAGGATGAAGAGGAGGCAGGAACAGAAGGCAGCCACTGCTTTCTGTGGAAACGTGGTGCCTCTGGAATTGACCCCTGTGGCCATTGACTCATCTTGGCCTAGGAGGTGTCAGTGGCTCCCTGGAGAGTCCTTAACGTCCAGTGGCCTGTCGCTGTGAGTGTGGCCTGCTGCCTGCTTGTGATGAGTGATACCGTCTTACTGTTTCTGTTTCACATAGGGACATTTAAATCAGTATCAACCTGCGTCCATGCTTGAGTGAGCAAGCCAGCGTCCTTGTCCTCCTGTGATACCTTTGAGAAGCTCAGGGGAATACTCCCCAAGCTTGTTTCTGACACTGGGAATGCAATAGATTGGAAACTGTGTGTGTAAAATGAAAAAAAAAAAAGGTGCATTTTTTTTTCTTTTTTTGTTCCGAGAAGGTCTTCAGTGTCTTTCTTTTGCTTGTTCACTGTCATCAGAACAGGGTTAGACCTGTGAGGGAATATCTGTTGTCTGAAAGTCAGAGTAGCTCCCCATTGTTGAGATTAGTGGGCATATACCAAGCTCCACCCCCAGTGTCAGCTTTGTGCAGTTTGACTTTACCTCACCAAAAATACCTACTTTAATATTTCCTCCTATGTCCACTGAATGTCTGGGCAAGCTTTTGGTGAGAGGGCTGGTATGTCGTGTTGTTATGATCCAATCGCAATTTGTCGATGTGGTGTGAACGTTCTACATAAAGTGCTTTAACCCTTAACATTTCCTGGTCAGGAAGGAAAGCTGGTACCTGGACAGGCCTCGATAATGACAAATACCGTGGCGAGCCCTTTGTTTCCAGCTAAGCTAAAGTCTCAATGTGCAGCCGGATTCCTGGGAACTGCTGACTGTCATTAAAGTTTGCATTTCAGACGATCTTCTGGTTTACTTTTCAGATCACAAAGCAAACGGTCACCAAGGATCTGTCTTCCAACTCATTTTTTTCTGCTGAAATGAAGCTACATGTCTTGTTTCTGTTCTTTGATCCGTGGCTCATCCCTGTAAAACTATGAATCTGAGCCTCAAATAAGCTGTAGTTTTTTGTTTGTTTGTTTGTTTTGCTTTGCTTTTAATGAAACAGCTGTGTTGAGACACTGCTTCAGGTGCAAGTTCACCTGGAAATACTGTTCAGCCAGCAGCACGTCAAGGTCACTTCAGCCCACTTTTAACTGCAGGTCGCATTGGCCAGGGCTGTGGTGCTGTTGATGCCGCAGTTGGACGGCGTAGGTCAGCTTGGTTCTGTTTTATTGTGTTCAACAGTGTTGCAGTTTAAATGGTAATTTTTTAAATCAATTGGTACTTGCCTGCACCGTTAAACTCTATCTGTGCCATTGTCAAGTCCTTTGATGTGAATTTTCAGCCTGGTGTAGTTAGAAATGACTCGTTAATGCGGAAAGGGAAGAACAACCCACGTACCCCCGAGTGATTGTGTGTTTCATTCTACCTCTAAGCCATCATGTTGGCGTGGGTATGGACGCCTGGATCTGACCTGACACTGTGCTGGGAGAATCAGGGTGTGTGTCTAATGGCGAGCTGAAAGCCCTCTGTTGATATTTGGCAGAAGAAACCAGCCCTGCCCAGCAGCAAATGCTCATCTTTGGGAACATAGGAAGCTTTGCCTTGGGGAAGCTATGCTTTACAAATGCGTAGTGTAATGAATGCTTGGAAAAAACTGGAGTTACAGGAAAACTAAATCTGACTACCTGCTGGTTGCCAAAGCCCAGAAATATTCCTGTGTAATGGTTTGTTGGGAAAGAAGGCAGCTCTTCAAAAAATTCATCAGGTTCCTCAGTGGGAGAGGTGGGGAGGGGCATGGGATGCACACATCATTCCCTCTCCTAGTGGGAGGCAGAGGCTGGCTCTGAAGGGAGGCAGGCACCGTGGGATTTGCTCTTGCTCTGTTTGGTCTACATGTGATGCTCTGTGCTGTAAGACATCAGCAAGATCGGGAATAAGACAAACTTTCCGTCCTCCAGGCATGTTATTGATAGCAGAGCCAGGAAGTCCAGTGTACGTTACAGATTTTCTGGGAGAAATAGTCCTTCTGGAGAAAGGATTCCTTCCCATCCTCTAGGCTGGTGTCTCATGAGGTGAAGAGGCTGGTCGAGAAGGAAGGGGACGTTAGGTGGTGAAGCAGGCTCCCCCGGGCCTCTGAGGACCAGCAGTCCCAGCCATTTGCTGCTTCATTTTGATCAAGCACAAAGGAGATATTCCCTAGGAGAAGTGTCACATGGAGACTTATGTGCCAAAGACTGCCTTGTAGAGCTTTCATCACCCCACCCTTCTTGGCTCCACAAAATTGTGGCCCTGAGATCACTATTCCTCTCAAGTATTTCTTTTTTTTTGACTTTACCTCAAGCAAACAGACGTTGGTTTTGAGGCTTGAATCCATGGCAGTGGAATGCAGGGCCCTCCCTAGCAGCCGCCCCAGGCCTGGGAAGTGATAGATTTCATATGCCCAGGTTAAAAATCCAGAGGAAGACAGAAGAGAGGCTTCCTAGGAACCAAGCAAATTTTAGAGATGCAAGTTATATTAAGGAGAGTCTTATGATTTGTAGCAAGCATGGGCACTGCTCTTTCTTACTAAAGTGGTAGATCTACACGAAGATTCTAGGCTGTTCTACTCAGAGCAAGGAACCACTGCTCCTCAATGGGGAGGGAACAGTCAGCTTTAGTGTTGGGTTTCATCCTTCAATAAAAGTTTTATAATGATTCCTGTTCAACTTAAAGTGTGATTATGGAGATGATTGGCTCCATATTTCACCATGTCATTCCTTCAACTCACCAGACACCTTTCTTTAGCTGAAATAAACTGGCATGACCTGGAGATCAAGGTGACTGTAAGCTAAGTCTGTTTTCGTGCCAGATTTCAGCCCCACCCAGAGTGTGTTCTAGATATTGTTGATTTGCATGGTTTTCTCAGTTACCACTCTACGTGGGAGAGTTCAGTAAATGCATACCGGCTGCTCACTTGGTGTGAGGCTGCCTTTTGTGATCAAAGGACAGGAAGTTCTCCTTCAGAGGAGGGCATGATGACCATGTGGCAGTCTGCAAGTGGAATTGCTGTCTCAGGATGGCAGCCCAAGGAACATCCGGAGATTGTGCGACTTGGTCCTGCCATTGCTGGGTTTGAAATCACCGGGCTCTGTCTTGACATCATTCACTGGACTGCAGGACAGTCATTCTTCACACACTATCCTGAGCTGGTGAGAGAGGAGGAAGAGGGAAGTCTAGAGCAACCTCCGAGGGCTGGGTTGGCCTCTTCTGCTTGGGTCTTGGAGTGGCTTAGAACTGGGTTTTGTCTGGCCAGATGGGTTGCTGGCTGCACTGAGGGGTGATTTATTTCAGAAGATGGACTGCCTGTGCTCAGGATAGGGCACACCAATCTGGACTCCACCTTCTCAGACATCTACTTTAAGAAGCTGTGGAAACTGGGTGATCTAATTATAGGGCTGGGCAACACTGCCTTGGCCACCCTCATTTACAAACTTAGGTTGGGAATTTGGATTTCCTGTCTCCCTTCCAAAAGCCTTCAAGATGGCAACAGATGGACACACCCTCTCATTTCTTAGGCTTTCTCTGTCAGGTGGCAGGTGGCATTTATCAGTAAGTTTGAGGCAAATGTTCTCTCTCGGGCCATCCTCACAGCTTGCATTGGGTGTGTTGCAATTGTTCTCTTCTGCCTTGTGATTTTTTCAGTTCAGTGAATAAACCGGGAATCCAGTTTTTCACCCACCCACTCTATAGATTGTCAGCTTTTCGTGTGAGGGATGCCTGGTCTCCTCACAGTTGCACGTATCGGAGTGTGTGTAACAGTTGTCTGTGTTAGGAAAGGTTGGGGTGGGGGCTTTGTTGCAGGGGATTGACTCTTTTTTTCTTCATCATAAATTTGAGATGCATCCTGAGTATGACCGTCTAACCCTTTCTATGTGGCCGAAAAATATGTTTTCCAGGTAGTTTTTACTACTATAGATAATTTGCAAATAAGTGCTTTGGAAAAATAAACCAATAAGATATTTGTCTCCTGTATAAACATTCTGTGTATTTAGCACTTGAAAATCAACAAATACAGGATTTTTGAAAATGCCACAGACTGTTAAAAGCCCAACTCTACTTTTTTTCAGAATTTGTCAGTACCTACTAATATGCCTTATTCTTCTTCAACTAATGTTTTAGAAGTCCTGGGTAGAAAGAGTTTTAGAAATGTAATCATTTGTTCAGCTTCGATAATATAAAGATCTAACATAGTCAGCTCTCAGGCCCCCTAAAGAAACCAGCAAGAAAGTGAGGGCCATCACTAGGGTTGGCTTTGGGGAGGGGAAAACTAAGTACTGCTTTTGCCAAATAATATTTTTGATAATGTAAGGAAACACAGGGACCACAAAACCTTTTTTTTTTTTTTTTTTTTTTAAATGTGAAAGGTTAATTTAGTGCCTTTTGGCATACTTTTGATTTTAGAGGATATTGTATCGACATTGACAAATCATGTAGATACAAAGAATGCTGTAGATGACAACAGTATTAAATGTTACTCCTGATTCTACAGCACAGTTTTGAAGATACCGTGGGGTATCTTCAAGCCTCAGAGCAGCTTGATTCAGATAGAAACTCTCCATGGGTTGAAATGCCAAAAACAGAAAGCATGGTGTTGACTCACGAAATTTAGTCCATTTCAGCAGAGCCTTTGCCAGTCAACACCGGTGACGAGGAGAATTGCATATTCGCTCCCAGCAGCGGCACCTTCGCACCAGGTGTTTCTGGGCTCTCTGTAGGCCCGTCCTTAGTAGGTGACACCCAGCAGCACCCCTGTTCGATAGGATTGTTCAGTCTTAGACCGATGCTTCAGTCAGAAAATGATACTGGGGAGAGGAAAGGGAAATCACTTTTTTTCCTCCCTGTAAAAACGAGAGAGGAAAGTAGATCGCAAACCAGAATGTGCATCAGTGTGATCAAGCAGTGGCTCTGCCATCTGGGCCTTTATCCAATAACAAACCAGCATCTCTTAACGGCACTGTTGGCCTGGACACCCCTGAGGTTTGGGTCCCGTCTGGTGGATTCCCTCTCCGTTGTATTTCTGAGTGTCCTGTCCTCTTCATCGCTGTGAGTTGGGAGTGCATTGAGGGATGATGTCCATCCGATAGATTCCTGTGAAATCAACTGCCAGCAAACTTTCTAACTTGTATTTTAACTGTTAAAGAAGAGATTTAAAACTTTAGCTTTGGACATGTCCACATTATGGACTGTTACTTCTTATTTTTAAAAGTCATTCTTTACGTTTAAGATTTTAAAATGCAAACCTTCTGAGGTATTGATGAAGTCTGCCGTGTAAATGTGTTACCTTCTCTCCATGCTGCCATTATGCCAAAATAAAAGCTGTGAAAAAAAAGTGCTTGAGACTGTGTGTGTGGGTAAGAGAGTGGCTTATTTACAGGTGAGCCTGGTTCATGAAGCTACCAAACTTTAAGAAGAATGTCACCTTTTTTTCTTTGTTATGGAAACCAGAGATTGTAAAATGGAAAAACAGAGTCATTTCTGTTGACTTTTTGATGCTGGCACGAGGTTTTTGTCCACTTTTTTCATATATCCATGTATAAAAAATTGTTGTTTACTATGGAATTAGTATTACATTTTGAGGTAAACAAAAGAATTTGTATTGCTTGATAAATATTAGCTTGTAAATTTAAAGTTTCTTTACTTCAATTAACTTAAAGTAATGGACCAATAAACCCATCAAAGATGCTTTCTTTACCTGGAGTCATGTCCTCTTTTGTACCTTCTTGTAAGGCAGAAAAACGTGTGTCTGTTTTTCTGTTTTCTTACTTTCTCTTTACACATTATCAGTTTGCCTGTAAGAATCAAGACATACAGAGCCACATGAAGAAATATATATAAATGAACTATTGTTATTCTTCTTCACTTCTTCATAGGCCCATCCTCAATTTACCCTCTTCCACATCAGCACCAATTTGGGAAGATGAAGAAACTTCCTAGTGTAGTAACCATCATGATTGGCAGGCAGGCAGCCAGCCAGCCGAGGTATTTACTACGTGAAAGATTTTCTGCGTTATCCCATCGCAAAGCACAGCATTATATTCTGGGTCAAGGCCAGTCCAGTTGACCTAATGATGGTAATACATTGAACTTCAGTATACTTAAAATGGTGCTGAACTTGACTTACTGATAGTAGACATCATTAAGACTGCAGTCATACAAAATAAGGCAGCAAGGTGAATAAGACGTGGATCAAATCTCAGCTTTTTCACTTACTAGCTATGTGGGTTTAGGCAAGTCACACTTCTCTGAACATGTAGTATTACGATCTTTGAGATGAAAACAGGCCTTCCATGAAGGGTTGTTGATAGGACTAGCAATATGGTATATACAAAGCACTTTCATGTCAGGCAGGTTCTCACCATGTGGTAGCCCCTTTCTAAAGACTTCTAATTTAAATATTAAGGCTATTACAATAATATCCTTAAATATTAAGGATATTACGATAATATTCTTAAATATTAAGGATATGGCCAATTTAAACATTAAGGACAGCAATCCTTCCTGTATGCTTTGCCAGTTTTTGTTGTTATTGTTGTTTAACAGGGTATTCCTTTTTCTTTCTGAGACAGGGTCTTGCTCTGTCACCCAGGCTGGAGTGCAGTGGCATGATCTCGGCTCAATACAACCTCTACCTCCTGGGTTCAGGCAGTCCCCCCACCTCAGTCTCCCAAGTACCTGGGACTATAGGTGCGTACCACCATGACCAACTAATTTTTGTATTTTTGGTAAAGACAGAGTTTCACCATGTTCCCCAGGGTGGTCTTGAACTCCTGAGCTCAAGCAATTCACTTGCCTTGGCCTCCCAAAGTGCTGGGATTACAGGCATGAGCTGCTGTGCATGGCCCTGTTTTCCTTTTAAGAAGATGATAGAAGTAGAATACTGGACTGTGTCAGCCTGAAGGCCTGGAGAATGGAAAGGAATAAATTCCAGATGCCGTGGCAAGAAGTGATAAAAGGAGGCAAAAAATAACTGGATTTAAGAGATTTACTGGGGCAAGAGGAATAGACCAGAGATGACTGGGAGATTGCCAGCCTGGGATTTGGAGATGATGCCATTAGCTAAAATCAGGAGAGAAAGCTAAAGGTGGAGCGTGGTCTTGGTGGCTCATTACTGTAATCCCAGCACTTTGGGAGGCCACAGTGGGAGATCACTTGAGGCCAAGGATTTGAGACCATCCTGAGCAACATGGTGAGACCCTGTCGCTACAAAAAAATCAAAAAAGATGGAATGAACTTAGGTGGTGAGATGGGAGAAGGAGAACTTGGTTTGGTTTTAGGTTTGAGGAAATCCAGGTGAAGATGTTGATGTGGGGGTAGACTAGATAACCTGGGAAGAGAACCAAGGACAGGGCCTTGGGGCCTCAAGAATTAAGGATGCAGGCAGGGTGCAGTGGCTCATGCCTGTAATCTCAGCACTTTGGGAGGCTGAGGCAGGTGGATCACTTGAGGCCAGGAGTTTAAGACCATCCTAGCCAACATGGCGAAACGCTTTCTCTATCAAAAATACAAAAATTGGCCAGACATGGTGGTGCGTGCTTGTAATCCCAGCTACTTAGGTGGCTGAGGCAGGAGAATCCCTTGAACTCAGAGGCAGAGGTTGCAGTGAGCTGAGATCACGCCACTGCACTCCAGCCTGGGCAACAGAATAAGGCTCTGTCTTAAAAAAAAAAAAAAAAAAAAAAAAAAAAAAAAAATTGATGCAGGGAGAGGAGGAGGACTCAGGGAAAATTCTTAGGGAGAAAAAATTGGGCCCCATAGGTGAGAATGGTGATTCTTAAATGAGTGCTTGTGAGACACCTATTGTTGACCCCCCCACTCCTAGAGTTTAACTTGGGTGGGACCCCAGAATTTTCATTTCTAACAGATTCCCAGGTGCTGCTGCTGCTGCTAGCCCGAGAAACACTGGGTTAGGACATCTGTTAGAAGAAATGGTGACCCTGGGAAAGCTGACAAGGTTTGAAACTCTAACCTTGGTGACAGGTGGGGTTGAAAAGGAGCCAATACTTGGGATTTGAGTGCTCAGCTCAGGTTAAAAAACACAAGTTTATAGGAGGGTCAATGTGGACAAGGAAGGACATTAAACAGCAAGAGCAGGCTTTTCAGGAGTAGGAAGGATTACATTCCTTAAGGCTGCGGAGCTGGTCAGAGGCGGGAGTAGAAGGTAAGGAGTTGGGGAATGAGCATATTGATGAGTAAGTTGCAGAGGCTGAACATGATCTTGACCTCATCTTTCCCATCCCATCTGCTCTGATCATGTTGCCAGACTCTGTGAGGGAGCGCTACCTTTTATTCAGTTGCCTGAGCCCCAAATCTGAGTCATTCCACCTCCATGTACCTCACCCTCCACCATCCATCCACTAACCAACTCCTCTAGCTCCCAAATACTTTTCCGTGTCTATCTGCTTTTCTCCATGCCTGTAGCTTCTTACCCGATTACAGGCCTGAGCCACCAAGGCTGGCCAGTCAGTCTGCATTATCCTTCACCTGCTTTACTGCAAGGGCCTCACAGCTCGTCTCCTTTCTGCAAGTTTTGCTCACTCCTCCTTCCACCAATTTATTGTCCTCCATGTGGCCAGGGAGCTGTTTCTAAGATGCAAATATAAGCACTCTGTGTTCCTGCTTAACACTGTCCGACAGCTATCCCCATATACTCTGAAAAGAAACATCTTTTTCTTTTGAAGGGATATTTTTGTTATTCCTCCTTACCACTCCAGTCTCATCTTACCTATCCCTCTGTAATACCTGTCCCTCCCTCTGTCTTTGCTCCCTTCACACTGAATTCCTAAACCTTTGATATATGTTCACCTTCAGGCCTTCCAGCATAGTCTTCCTTCTACCTGGAATGTTGCTCAACATCTGGCCTTGGTAACTCCTACTTACCCTCCAGCCTTATCATAGAAGTCACTTCTGGGGCGTCCTCCCTGCTCTCCCAAATCTGGATTCTATGCTCCCTTACATTAGTAAGGCTGGGGACCTTGAACGTGATCTTGAACTTCTCGAACTCATCTTTCCCATCCCATCTGCTCTGCTCACATTGCCTGACTCAGTGGAAGGGCATTAGCTTCTTCCCAGTAGAAGGAAACATTACCTGCTGTCCTGTCTGCTTCGCCTGTTAGACAGTACGCTCTGTTAGGGCAGACATAGTCATGTACTATTCTTTCTGTATCTCAGCACCTAGGATGGGACCGGGACCTTATTAGATGTGTCATAGAGTTTTATTCATTCCCTGCAAGAGGATTAGAGATACAAACTCTCTGAGCCCAAATACCCTGAGATTCAAATGCATTCTCTAGCCTTGGGTTTTACCCTGTATGAGAACGTCATGGCTATAATCATGGATGGAATCTGACCTGAGAAAGAACGATTCACACACTCCTGCTATGAACATTGATTTTATTAGGTGAGTCGGCTTTTATAAATCCAAGTGAACTAGGTTACAAAAATGAGTACCTCAAAATGTACTCAAATATCCCATTGACGAAGGCCTTGTGACATTTGCTTCTTTTTTTAATTTTTTTTATTGTACTTTAGGTTCTGGGGTACATGTGCAGATCATGCAGGATTGTTGCATAGGTACATACATGGCAACGTGGTTTGCTGCCTCCATCCCCCTGTCACCTACATTTGGCATTTCTCCCCATGTTATCCCTCCCCGACTTCCCCACCCTGCCCCGCTGTCCCTCCCTTGGCCCCCCCAACAGACCCCAGTGTGTGATGCTCCCCTCCCTGTGTCCATGTGTTCTCATTGTTCAACACCCACCTATGAGTGAGAACATGCAGTGTTTGGTTCTCTGTTCTTGTGTCAGTTTGCTGAGAATTACAGTTTCCAGATTCATCCGTGTCCTTACAAAGGACACAAACTCATTTTTTATGGCTGCATAGTATTCCATGGTGTATATGTGCCACATTTTCCTTGTCCAGTCTATCGTTGATGAGCATTTGGGTTGGTTCCAGGTCTTTGCTATTGTAAACAGTGCCGCTATAAACAACAGTTATAACAAAACTACCCAGAAGCCAAGGGCCTGAGCTCCATCGCTCTCCTCAGTGTTTGTAGCTAAGAAAGACTCAAGAAAGCAAGCGTTTTACAAGGTTTTATTTTAATTTAAAAGACATTGTTTCTGCAAAACTGTTGGTAGTTCTTAAAAAACATCCCTTCCATGTTCCCCTCAGACTATGATAATGCATGCTTTGAGTTCTCCTGTGGGGCTTTTAGCACAGCACTCCGGTGACTAGTTAGCCATACCTTGGAGCCCTCAAGACAGTCCCTTGAAGAAAAGGAGCAGTTTCGCTGTAGCTGGAGTCTGAAGCTTCTCGCAGGGCCTGGGACAGCTGTGTGCAGTTCATGCTCTTCTGTCACAGAACCTAGTCTCTGCCTATAGGGGTGTCTTAAAGCTGAGAACGTGTTTCCATCACCAGGAAAGTGCCTTCCCCATCCACCAGGGGTCGCTGAGCCAGAGCAAGTCATTCTGAAGCCAACTCCTGCTGGAATGTGGGTTTCTTAGGCAGTGGGTTGCTTTGGTTACCAGTTCCCTGGTCCCTTCTTTTGTCTTCTGTGGGGCTGGCCATGGCTGGCGTTTTCAGTTCCTGGAGGGAAGCATCTTCATTTCTCTGTGACATCTCCATGTGGTGACCCTGGGACTTCTTTATAGGCCACGATGCTGTAAGAATTTACCGTAGAGAGTTACAAGAGAAAAGCTGGAATGGGGTAAAGGCGAAGCTGCCCTCTCAGGGTTAATGAGAATTACAAGCCGGGCATTAGGCAAAATCATAGGTGGGCACTGACCAGGGTGTGCTGCTGCGCTGTGACCCACTTCCCTGCAGCTGCTAACTAAAAGGAGCATATTGACCACTTAGAATCTCTGATACTGCACCTTTTTACTTAAGAATTGCTTAAGGTGTTTTTCAATTTTAATTTTTTCTTTTTGAGATGGAGTTTTGCTCTTGTTACCCAGGCTGGAGTACAATGCAGCAATGTCCGCTCACTGCAACCTCCTCATCTCAGGTTCAAGCGATTGTCCTGCCTCAGCCTCCTGAGTAGCTGGGATTACAGGCATGCACCCTGCTAATTTTGTATTTTTAGTAGAGACAGGGTTTATCTATGTTGGTCAGGCTGGTCTTGAACTCCCGACCTCAGGTGATCCACCCACCTCGGCCTCCCAAAGTGCTGGGACTATAGACATGAGCCACCACACCCAGCTGGTGTTTTTCAGATCCTGAATTCCAGCAGAATGGCTGGTGCCAACCTAGCCTGAAGACCCTCAGCAAGGAAACAACTCAGCACAGGAATGTGGTTTCTTCATCTCCCTGTCCTATGATTTCAACCCTCACTTCTTGACCAATCAGAGCAATCCCTACACTAGCGCATCACCCATCCGGACCCCTTAGAAGCCCATCCCCAAACCTCCCTGGGAGGTGGGTTTAAGGTTTCCTCCCATCTGCTTGTTCGGCCGCTATATATCATTAAACGCTTTTTCTGCTGCGACTCTCGCTGTCTCAGAGTCTGTTACTGTGCAGTGGGCAATTGAACCTGGTGGTCCTGTAACAAAGAGTGCACCTTTTCCTCCCCATCCATCAGGCCATCTCTTTACCACTGGTAGGCTAAATTTTTTATTCATTTATGGCATCAGAATGCTGCACTGAGTGGAGAGAGATTGTCCGAAGGAACTTCTCTTACTTGAGGTTCATGCCAGTCTTGCAAGTACTGAACTTCTCCCTGTTGCCCATAACATCCTGAGCCCTTTGCATCCACATTTTTTTTCCTGGAATCTCTTTCCATGTCACTTCTGCTTAAGGATGAACTCCCATGTATATCTCAAGATCAAGATTAGCCTTTGCTAATTGCAAGCAGAATTAGCTGTCTCATCTTCTACCTTTCCATAGCTCCTTTATCCATTACATTATTTAAAATTATCTTAATAAATGGATACACAACAATTAGGAGGTCTGAACTGAAGTCCTGGATCAGTGTGACTTTGGCTTGTCCTTCAAGCTCTGGCGCCCCGGGCTTTCTCACCTGCTTGAGCTCCAGAATCCTCAGGTTCTAAGCTACAGCACAGCACTTCTTGATGAATGAACAACACCTGGAGGTGCTAACATGGGTTGTGCACTAAGAGTCAAGCCTTTTAAGGGAAACGTTGTAGAGACTTCCCAACGTGCAGATGTCCCGCCTTCTATGAGTGCTAGGGCCCTACTGGGAGAGGCACTGACTATCCTTAAGACTCATTGTATTACAAGGCTGGCAAGTGGAGAGTGAAGACTTGGAAGCAGCCTGCACAGGGCCACATGACCCTTGACCCCTGCTGTGGACCACTACAGCACAGCCACAAGGCGATGGCCAGCACCTGACTTCATGGGCAGCCCCAGGCAGCTCTGGGATGTGGGCGGTCAGCAGTGCTGACTTATTAGTCAGCGTAAGTCAGTGCTGTGAGAGATGCTACACCCTCTGACTGGGCATGCATTTATTAAACAAATGCTTTTTGATTACTTCCTATATGCTAGGCTCTGTGCTGGACACAGAGGATACAGGGAGAGCCAAACAGCCATGGTCTCTGCCCTCAGGAAGCCTTCAGTCTAGTGGGAAAGCATATTAAACAGCTAATCATGAAATCATCATCAGTGCATGCCACAAAGGAGAATATGGGAAGCTCTGGGAGCATGTAATAGAAGGGTCTCATTTAGATTGAGGAAGGTTAGGAAAATTCTCTTTGAGAAAATGGTGTTTCAGTTAGGACCACAACTAGTTGGGTGGGAAAGAGGTGTGGGTGGAGGAGGAAGAGTGGGAGGGGAGGCGACCGTGGCTGAGGGTTGGGGAGAGCGGGCAATGGCAGGAACAGGAGGTGAGAGAGGGTGGCCAGGCCAGCTTATGCAGGGCCTTGTCGTCCATAGTAAGACATTCATTTTTTGTTGTTGTTTTTGCTTTTGTTTCTTTTTTGAGACAGAGTCTTGCTCTGTCACCCAGGCTGGAGCACAGTGGCGTGATCTTTGCTCACTGTAGCCTCCACCTCCTGGGCTCCAGCAATCCTCCCACATCAGCCTCCCAAGTAGCTGGGACTACAGGCATGCACCCCATGCCTGGCAAATTTATTAATTTTTTATAGAGATGGGGTCTCACTATATTGCCCAGGCTGGTCTCAAGCTCCTGAGCTCAAGCAATTCCCCCACCTCAGCCTCCCAAAGTGCTGGGATTATAGGTGTGAGCCACTATGCCCAGATAAACATTTGGGTTTTATCCTAAGAGCAATGAAAGCCAAGTGCAGGGCATTGCAAAGGTGGTGATACGATCTGATTGACACTTTAAGGACCTTGCTCTGGCCACCTGCTGGAGAGAGGATGGGAGTGGAGAACAGGAGTGGATGTATGGAGAATGGTTCAGAGGCTTAGTCATCCAGGTGCTTCGGATTAGGGGGTAGCAGTAGAGATAAAAAGAAAAGCATGAGTGTGAGGCATATTTTGGAAGTAGAATCAGTGAATTAGGCCTGAATGATTGGAGGTGGGTGGAGATGAAGGACAGGGTGGATGCTGGTGACTCTCAGGTTTCTACCCTGGGTGGGTGGTGCCGCCATTTAATGAGACCATGAGATTGGAAAGACGGGAGTGTGAGCAGGCTTAGGAGGGTATGAAGAGCCCTATTTTGGAAGTTTAAATGGTAATGTGAAGCTTTGGAAGAGCTTTAGGTTGCTTAGACAATGTAAAGTGGGAAGGCAGCCCAGAGCAGAACCCCAAACAATTCCTACATTGGAGGTTTGTAGAGAAGAAGCTATCAGGTGAGTGGGAGAAAAACCAGAAGAATGAGGTGTCTTGAAAGCCATGTGACAAATACCTCCAGAGGAGAGAGTGATCAACAGCATTAGGGGCCGAGAGACATCATGTCAGATGAAGGTGGCAGCAGGTCGACTGATGCAGCTAAAAAGTCATCAGTGGCTTTAGTGAGAGCAGCGCTGGTGGGGTTGAGCAGGGGCAATCCGTTGAGTCAGACTGGAGTGGGTAGAAAGTGAATGGGAGGTGGGGAAGTGAGATAGCGTGTGCAGACCCGCCTTGGGAGAGCTTGACTCTGAAGAGGAGGAGGAGGAGAGGGGGAAAGATCGTATGTCAGCTCTGGTAGAAGAATTCAGGAGAGAGTGAAGCAGTGGAGTGAGTTTTCTAAGGAGGTGGGAGAGGCCACACCCAGCTGCCAGGTACAATGCATGAGGTGGATGGGAGAGACTGCCTGGCTTCATTCAAATCCTGTCTCTGCCACTTCCTAGCTGTGTACCCTTTGGCAAGTTATATAATACCTTGGAGCCTGTTTCCTCACCTGCAAAACAGGGATGATAATAGTAATTCCCACAAAGGATTGTTTGGGAAGATTAGTTAAAATATATGAAAGAAAGTAGTGCCTGTCACGTGGTAAGGGCTATTTAAGAGTTTGCTCTTATTATCATTAAAAGAAGAAGGATGCAAATGAACATAGGGTTGTGGATTAGAGAAGACCAGGATATTCTGTTGTGATAGCTTGGCTTCTATTTTCTTTTTCTTTTTTTCCAAGGTGGAGTCTTGCTCTGTCACCCAGGCTGCAGTGCAGTGGCGCAAACTCAGCTCACTGCAACCTCTGCTTCCTGGGTTCAAGCGATTCTCCTGCCTCAGCCTCCCGAGCAGCTGGGACTACAAGCCCACGCTGCCATGGCTGGCTAATTTTTGTATTTTCAGTAGAGACGGGTTTCACTATATTGGCCAGGCTTGTCTTGAAATCCTGACCTTGTGATCCACCCACCTGGGCCTCCCAAAGTGCCGGGATTATAGGCATGAGCCACCGCACCCCGTCTGGCTTGTTTTCTCAATGAAGAATGAGACATTTGTTAAGTGCATGTATATTGGAGAGCATGAAGGGAGAGGGTTATGGATGAGCAGAGCCTCACAATTATTTCCTCAGCATCTCCCTATTGCGTCTAAGGAGCAAACAGGAGAGAGCACGTTCTTACAGTAGCATGAAATTGGCTCACTTTGGTACCAAGAAGGGGTATAGCCACAGCCCCCTAGGATTGCAGACAGGCTGGGATCTCTCTTGGCATCGAGGAAGAGGATGCTGACTCTGACCCAGTCCAGCCTCTGCCCTCTGAGTCCTCCTCTGCCCTCCGAGTCCTCCTCTGCTCTGGCATGCCTGCCTGGGTTTTTAGGTCGTTGGAATGTGACTTTTCTTCCTGTGGTTCAAAAGCTTTACTGGTCTTTCCTGTTGCTCTCATTTGAAGATTGATGGTACAGCCTTGGCCTCTCCTAGCTGTGAAACTTTTTTAGGATCTTATTTCTTTAGTGATTTTGTAGAAGGGAAAGGTGATGGAAACACTCCCTTTACACCAGAGATTCCAAATCTTGGTTGTACATTTGAATCACCGGGAGAGCTATTAAAATTTCCTATGCCCAGGCTGTACTGCAGGTTGATTGAGTCATAGTCTCTGGTGGGTGGGATCCTGACAGCAGTCAATTTAAAATCTGGCTTTGTTCGCATGTGTTTCTCTATTGCTACATGTCTACAAGGGACACAGACGGAAACAGTGTACCTAATGGGTGCCTTATCTGCATAAGCAATCAATTGCTTACTTGTTTTTTCCCATTGCTTTCATTTGTCTCAATTTTTTTTTTTGACATACATGAACTACTAAGACTCGTTTTCTTTTATTAATTTTTGGGTTTTGTTTAGGTTAAAGAGACTAAGTTAACCATCTGCCAATAAAATTGGACTGGATAATTTCTAAGCAGGCAAAAACCACTCATCCTTTACTCATTTGGCCAGAGAGTGGGGCTCCTGAGAGGTCTGCATTGCATGGTATCTCTAGCTAAAATCCAACCCATTCAGCCAGGACTCAAAAACAGGAGCACATGAAAAGCCCATAGGGTAGAACGTTCGAAGACAGAGCTGACTCAGTTTGTACCTTAAGAATGAGAACTGGCCATGCCTGCTGATCTACAAATTCTCTCAGCTGTTTGGTCTTCCTATCTAATATTTCGCAATTATGAAATAATGCAAAGAACCCTAATGATTGATGGCTCCTGTCTTAGGAAGCTCAACTTCCCATTCAGGCAAAGATGTGTATTGTGATGCGATGTGAGAACTCCAAAAGGGCTTTCACTGTCCCCTTGAACCTGCCTGCCTTTATTTTCTACTCTGCTGCCTGTTATACCATCATTACTGATCTGTAGAGTCCTCATGTGCTACCAGGCAGGTCCCTTGAAAATACAAATCTGTATCAAATCCTTGTGCCTTACTGTGGATACATTTATTCTGTAGAGATATAGATATTCCTTTCCCATGTGGCAAGAGTGTTAAAAGCATGAGAAAACCTCACTTCGAAGGAAGTGGTAAAAGGGTCTAACAGTCTAAAGAGAACTGTGCCGTCCAGCGTGGGAGCCCCAACCCACATGTGGTTACTGAATACTTGAAATGTGACTTGTCCAAATTGAGATGTACTGTAGGCATAAAATACATACTGGATTTCAAAGAGTTCATGTAAAAAAGAAGCGAAATATCTCATTGATATATTTTGTAAATTGATTATGTGTGGAGATGATATTTTGCATGTCAAATAGGTTATTATTATTAAAATTAATTTCACCTGTCACTTTTCTCTTTTTAAAATGTGGCTACTGGAAAATTTAAACTCACACATATGGCTTGGATTTGTGGCTCCTACCGTATTCCTGCAGGACAGGGCTGGCTGAAGACAGAACTATTCCGTGCTGTCTTTCCATTTTGTTGATGACCTAGGCTAGTGGTCTCCATTCCTCTTGTCTTCCTCCTGCCTCTTGGCTCCCACACTTGAGGGCTCTGATTTTACATATGTCCCCTCAAGGGGACTGTCTGAGGCCCTGTCTGGAGCTTACACAGTCCAGCAGCCAGGAGATTTCAGTGGCACTGAGCACAGAGCCCTGTGAGGGCACAGGGAAGAAACTATACTGTGAAATGAGGTCTGACGGCTTTCACCTAAAGGCAGCTGAACAAAAGAGCTCTGATGGTTCACAAGGGTTTCTAATCACAGACTCTAGTTATAAGGAAGTATGTGAGACTCGTATAATTAGTCATTACAAAACTGCCAAAAAGCAAGCCAGTGCCTAAGGACCCTGCTTCTTACTTGTGATTTTGGGGAATTCCCAAATGGCCAGATTTTCAGTGTTGGGTAACAGGAAGATTTTTTCTTTGTGAGAGAGCCCACTCAGAACCCACTGCATAAATGCTGAAAATAAATAACGCGGTGATGGTGGGCTGGAGAAGGTCCAGCATTCCTAGACCTAAGCACTGGAGTCCCAACCCAAGCAGCAGATGCTGCTGCCATCCTACCTGATTGGGATGATGGCCAGGAAGGAGAGAACAGAGGAGATAGCAAAGCAGGAGCCCACAAACACGTCCATGGTGAGCTGATAGATCTTGTTGTACGAGGTGGATGTCACCACACCGGTCAGCGCCAGGGCCAGCTGCAGTATGACAAACACCTTTCCTGTGGAAGGGACAGAGGTTGCTCAGGAGTGCATTGCTGTCCCTGCCTCACTCCCTATTAGCTAAGTCTCTGGAGAGCTGTGAGGAGAACTTCCCTCTTACTCTCTCTCTCTTTCTCTCTCTCTTTTTCTTTAGAGACAGGGTCTCACTCTGTTGCCCAGGCTGAAGTACAGTGCCACAATCCTGGCTCACTGCAGCCTTGAACTCCTGGGCTCAAGCGTTTCTCCTGCCTCAGCCTCCTGAGTAGCTGGGACTACAAGCATGTGCCACCATGCTCGTCTAATTTTTAAATTTTTTGTAGAGATGGGGGTCTCACTATGTTGCCCAGGCTGGTCTTGAACTCCCAGCCTCAAGTGATCCTCTCACCTCAGCCTCCCAAAGCACTGTGATTACAGGCACTGAGACACTGCACCTGGCCCCTTCTCAGTCTTTGTGGCTCAATTCGCTAGGAATCCTGCCTCTAGCTGAATCTTCCCAAGGCCTATGGATGATATAATCCTTCTTTGACTGTGGCTTTTCAGTGACTGACTTTCTGAGTCACTCCCATACCGCTGTCTCCACTCTCTCTGCCTTGGATGGAAACCAGTGTTCCTAGTGTCTTCAAAGATGCTTCTGATACTCTCTCAAGTGCCTTCTGCAAGACTATGCCTCATGCTGAGCAGCTCTGAAACAGCCTGGGCAGAAGATTCTTACACTACTCACCGTAAGAGGAGCCCTTTATGAGTTTGGACATAGCTGATCGGATGGTTGTGATGGGAATGAGAGCAAACAGCATGATGGCTCGAGCTGAAAGAGATCACACAGGAACACTCCTTGCTGTAGCCCAGCCTGGGCCAAGGAGGAAATTAGCAAAAGCCTCACTTAGAACTCCCATCTCCCCGCAATCTGAATGTGGCTTGACCTGGAAGAAGTCATTTCTCTGCTGGCACACTAGCACCCTCCCTTTACCAGTCTGTGACCCTCTGAGCTCTCCTGCTGCTATATATGCTGCATACCAGTCTGCAACGTGGCCGGACACAGTCGACAGGGTAAAATGTGTCTTTACTGGTGGAGTTAAGTGATTACTAGGGAAGTGAAACTGGTGCCACCACAGTGACACAAGGCCCCTCTCCTTGTTTCTCCAGGAGAGAAGTGTGTGTTCTTGACATTAGTGAACATCTCTGGGAGATGGTCCCAGGAGCTTTGGCAAACTGCCTCCAGCAATCTGTCCCATGAATGCACCCATTGCAAAGCTCTCAAGCTCTATTGATTATCGAGATGCAGTGTGTGTGTGTGTGTGTGTGTGTGTGTGTGTGTGTGTCTGTGTGTGTGTGTGTGTGAGAGAGAGACAGAGAGAGAGAAAGAGAGAAAGAGAGCCAGGCGTGGTGGCTCACACCTGTCATCCCAGCGAGCACTCTGGGAGGCCGAGGTGGGTGGATCTCCTGAGGTCAGGAATTTGAGACCAGCCTGACCAACATGGTGAAACCTTGTCTCTACTAAAAATACAAAATTAGCCGGGCATGATGACGCATGCCTATAATCCCAACTACTTGGGAGGCTAAGGCAGGGGAATCACTTGAACCCAGGAGGTGGAAGTTGCAGTGAGCTGAAGTCAAAACAAAAACCCAAAGAGAGACAGAGAGAGAGGCGGTGGGCAAAAGGGGAAGGGGGTACTCTGTCCTGTGCTGTTCAATTGAGGACTGACCAGTGGTTAACTTGCCATTTTGTTAGATGTTTCTGAGATGTGTGACCTGTCTGGGCCAAGAGCCAGCCTTAGATAAACTGTATGGAGTTGTTCTTTCTGATATCATAGCCACTAGCCCCGTTAACTATTTAAATTAAATAAAATGATGTAAAATTTATAAATCTGTTCTTTAGTTGCACTAGACACATTTCAACTGTTCAACAGCCACATGGAGCCAGTGGCTTCTGTATTGGACAGAATGAATAGTGACTATTTGCATCATTCTAGAAACTTCTATTGGAGCATTAATTTAGAGCTTTCTGCTTGTAGTTGTCTGACCTGTGTTCTCAGATGGAAACTTAATGGTGCTTCCTTGGGGAATTTATTACATTGGTCGTGCAAGGCATTTATTGAGATTTTTATGCATTTTTTAAACGCTCTTGCTTGACTACAAATGATTTTAATTAAGGGACCTTTTCAGCTGAATTACTTGAATTTCCCTCCATCTTTTTTGGGGGGGGAGCGGGCAGAGTCTCACTCTATCGCCCAGGCTGGAGTGCAGTGGCACAATCTCGGCTCACTGCAACTTCTGCCTCTTGGGTTCACGCGATTCTTGTGCCTTAGCCTCTTGAGTAGCTAGGACTACAGGTGCACTTCACCACACCTGGCTAATTTTTGTATTTTTAGTAGTGATGAGGTTATGCCATGTTGGCCAGGCTAGTCTTAAACTTCTGACCTCAAGTGATCCTCCCACCTCAGCTGCCCAAAGTGCTGGGATTATAGGCGTGAGCCTTTGTGCTTGGCATTTGAAATTCCATCCCTTTAAAAAGGGGGTTGGACGAGGAAGAAACCCAACCCCATCTCCTCTGTTTAAGACCATTCTGAAGCCTCCCCTGCTGACTCCAGGTACCACTGACCACACCTCCTTGACTCTGGCACACTAGAGTCATGAACACCACTCTGGTAACATTTCACTTGCAGTATAGATAATTAACAACATATTACAGATAAACTCAGGGGCACATCATCTTGTGTCCCTTGTGCCTTCTAGGTAGCAGCTTCAATCCCCAGAGCTGAGCGAGGACACCCAGATCACGGTGTCCCTGGGGTCAGCCCCATGATGCAGAAAGCCAGCAATGTCCTGACTCCCCAAGAGTGCCAGACTCACCAATATAGAACATGTATGTCTCTTTCACGAAAGCCAAGAGGAGGGCTCCTGACCCAAAGGAGACCATCCCAATCATGATCATGGTGGTGTCCCGGAAGCAGCGAGAGAAGACCAGGACACCCAGGAAGCTGGTGATGAAGATGGTGTACCCTGCAGCCATACCATAGCCCACCTGAACTTGGTTCCAACTGAGAGGCTCCCTCAGCATAAAAAGGGGTATCACGTCCACTGTGCCCACCACCGCCAGGTCATATATGATAGCACCCACAAAGAGCAGGGTAATGGTGGTTTTATGGGGTTTTGCTTTTCCAGGAGATGGAGGGTGCCCCGTTGCGCACTGTTTGTCCAACTGATCAGGATCCAGGGTGCGATATGTGCCAACCGTGCCAGACATGGTATCCACGGTGGGGAGCTCCTGGCGGGGCTTGGCCATCGACTCAGGGACCTTTAGCACCAAGAGGCTGTACAGCAGGGCAAACGAGGCACAGCTCACGCTGCAGGCCGTCAGTATCAGGCCCTGCCCAGAGTGCCCAGACATCTGCTTGAAGAGATGCCCGGAAGCCATGCTCCCGCAGAACCCCGCCAAGCCCAGGATCATGTCAATAAGGATGAGACGCACGGAGCGGCGGCCCTCGGAGGAGCCCAGCGATCCCAGCGCCATGACGCCGGACCAGAAGGTGGAGAAGCCTCCGCACAGCCCGTTCAGCGCCGCCATCCCGTACAGCACCTCCACTGGCCAGTCCAGCAGCACCTTGAGCAGCAGCCCGAGGCGGGAGAGCGTGAAGCCCAGCAGCGACACACAGATGGAGATCTTGCGGTGGTAGCGGTCGCTGAGCCAGCCCAGCCCGTAGGCGGACAGCAGGGGCGACAGGCCCACCACGAGGTTGTAGATGATGTAGAAATTGGAGATGGCTCTCTGCTGTTGGTCCTCTAGAGCCCCCCGGGGCGACGGGCTGGCGCTGTGGTTGGAGAAGCCTCCGGCTGCGTAGGACGCCTTCACCACGAGGAGTAGCCCCGCGTCGTAGAGGGAGGCAGCCACCTGGGACGAGGCCACCACGGGTTCGATCCACGTCCTCGGCTGGAAGCGAGGCAGGCGGCCCCTCCACGGGCAGGTGACCTCGGGGCTCATGTGACCTCTCTGATGGGGGATCGAGGGGCTTGCTGGCTGCAGCGACAGGGAGATGCTCCCAAATTCGGCTGCTACGCCCGGTCAGGGTTCGGTCCGAGAGTGCGAGTGTGCGCGGTGCGCCGGGGTGCGCGCTGGAGAGTGGTGAGCGGAGGGAGCCGGGACACGCAGCGCCTGTGGCAGCAGCCAGTCCAGCAGCCGACTGACCTCCCGAATGACTCTTCCTCAGTCCAGAAAAAGGCCGCGCTCCGCCCCGCCCTCGCCACCTCAGGCGGAGTAGGGCTGGCGACAGTCCAGGGAAGCCAGGCGCGGGGGAGCGCACGGCGAGCGTTGGCTCCAGGCACCAGCGCCCCCGGGGCCGCTGGGTCACGCTGCTCCTGTGAGCGCGTACGCCTGACCGGGCCGAATTTCCCCACAGCCAGGCGTGCCCAGACCTCCCGCGGATCGCTAGGAACCCCCTCACCCCACGCCGGCCACTAGGGCGGGGTCTGAGACCCAGCTGGAAGGAAGCTCCCCTGGAATGGCTCAGGGAGCATTTCCAAATTCTCCCATCCCAGAAAGGCAGGTTTGGGCGAGGGGTGGGACGCCTAGGATTCTGCCTAGTACTGGGGTGTGAAGTTTTATTTACAGAGTTTTAATGCAACAGAGACACATGTGCTATAGGCAGGTGGGTAGCACTTTGAGAGAAGTAAAAACTTGGGAGCCGCTCAGTCCAGGCTCTTCTCCAAGCCAAAGGCCTCTTAGAGAAGAGTCCTGCTTGGTGCACCTGCATTGGTGGGTCTAGCGCATGGGCCTTGTGTAGAAGGCTCCTGCCTCAAACCCCAGGGCCAAGGGAGAGAAGGCAAGATCCTGCCAACCCTAGATGCCCCCCCAGATATAAAACTGGACTCTTGGGCAGGGGCTTGACCCCACTGGAAGGGGCAGAGTCGCCAGGGTCCTCTTCTTTTGAATCAAGTGCCCAGGTCTCTTTCTGCTTCTTAGTAGTCACTCTTCTTTCTATGGGCTCACTCCCCAGGACTGGGCTGACACCTCCACTTCCCAGGTGGCCTTGCTTCCTCTTTAGCCACACACTTCTGCACAGAGAACCAGGGTGATGGGTGGTGCAGGGGCCAAAATGTACCAAGAAGCATGACCTGTTCCACGGTCAGCCCCAGGGATAAAGACTCAAAGCACACAGCCTTCCTGTCCCTCTACCCACAACCCACCACAGCTCTGGCAGCATGGACGAACAGGAACCCCAAGACATGAAAGGGAGTTGCAGTTTTGTAGGGAGAGCTTAGAAAGCCATGTGGAGGCTGGGCGTGGTGGCTCATGCCTGTAATGCCAGAACTTTGGGAGACTGAGGTGGGTGGATCACCTGAGGTCAGGAGTATGAGACCAGCCTGGCCAACATGGTGAAACCCTGTCTCTACTAAAAAATACAAAAATTAGCTGGGCATGGTGGCAGGCACCTGTGATCCCAGCTACTCGGGAGGCTGAGGTAGGAGAATCGCTTGAACCCGGGAGGCAGAGATTGCAGTGAGCTGAGATTGCACCATGGCACTGCAGCCTGGGAGACAAAGCAAGACTCCATTAAAAAAAAAAAAAGCCACATGAATAATATAATCATGTAGGGAGTAGGGACTGAATTCCAAATGATGTAGCGTAGCGATGTGCTCTTTTGGTAGTGTTTAGGTGGGCTATAATCTCCTTCCCCAAAACCCCCAACCTCCAGCATGGCCTAGCCTCCTTGTGTCTAGGCCCAGACAACTCTGTCCTCTGCAAAGAGAAAGACACACCTAGTCTTACCCTTTAAGATGTGCCCTGTGGATCTGGCCCAGCAGCCCATTTCCCTCTTCCTCCCCCTCATCTAGGGCCACCTTGGGAGATACTGGCTTCACCCAACCCAAGCCTGGCTCTCCCACTCCATTCTTTTCTTAATTTTTCTAGAGGTTACAGCAAGCAGTCCAACCACCTTGATCCTATGAGGGGTGGAGACTCCAGGGGATGAGTGGGTTACGGGGCCACGTGGTATTCAGCAATTAAATATGGCCATGAGAACAACCTGAACCAGATGGACAACTCTGGCCACTTGATCAAGGAGTCTGTCTATTCCAGGGCTGTAGACTGTAGGGGGCAGCCGTTGTCATCTCTGGGAGGGTCTGTGGTATTTCAATTCTTCTCATCCTCTTGGGAAATCAGGGACATTGGAAGGGTCTCTGAAAGATTCACATCAGATCTAGGACAGATCTAGTGGGAGCTGGGTTATCAGGATGCTAGCCAGCCTGAGGACCTTCCAGGCTTCTGAGTTCTCTGGCCTGGAAATGAACTAGACTCAGGGTAGTCAGTGTCTTTGCCAGTTTAGGCTACTGAGGATTGGATTATAGTCTCATCATGTCCCCACTTCTTGCTCTATCTGTTAATGCAGGCCCCAGCTGAGCTAGTGCCTGGTCATCCTCTGCAGCCCAGGCTACCAGCAAGTGGACCCCTGACCTTGCCACTCCAAAATGGAGTGTGGAATCTAGTCTCTAGCACAAGATTGGCTTCATTAAAGTGCAAAGACTTGCTCTCTGATGATCAGATTGATAAAATCACGCTAAACCAGAAGAAAGGAACTTTTAAAAAAAAGTAGCAGCTAATATTTATTGAGCCTTTATTATGTACTAAGCATTTTACATGAATTAACTTGATCCTCCCAAAAAGTCTGTGAGCTGATCTATCACACCATTTTACAGACTGAGAAACTGAGACCAGAGAGGTTAAGCGATTTGCACAAGAGCGCAAGGCCAGTAAATCAGGAAACTAGTATTTGGCATCAGACAGTCTTTGCCAGCCTACAGCTATGAAGAAAATACAGTTGCCACAGAATTTTCCTTGAGGATGTCCTCTTAACCCACATAGGAATGTGGAGAGGAGTAGAAACAACACAATCATGTTGTGATTATTGTTGATCAACAATGTGTATTGCATAAATAGAACAAGAGCGGATAGTTTATCGGTTGAACCTATATCCCAGGCACTTTACACTCAGGCAAGGAATACTTCTGTTTTCTTAACAAAATTCATGTCCCCCAAATTCATCTTAGAAAGGAACAGTCTTTGAAAAACATCTTTGGTCAGTGTTAGAGAGTGAAATCCTCAGGTTTGGCTTTCAGCTGTGGAGGAGGTTCCAGAGAGGGGGTGGAACCTTTGTGCATGAGTCAACAAAAGGGAAGGGTGAGAGAGAGAACCAAGGAGGGAGAAGAGGGGAAAGAAGTTCAGGGAGGAAGTAGGACCAGCGGGTACTGGCAGAGTCAGGACAAGAACCGTTGGTGTCAGGGTGGTCTAAAGGGAATTTTGAAGAACAGGCATGTCTAGTGTGGATTTTAAACATCTTGCTGTATCATGTATGTGTGAATTCTTCCTGCGACCTCCCTTTGCTCCTCAGTTTTTTGTTTGGTTGGTTTTTTTTGAGACAGGGTCTTGCTTCTGTGCCCAGGCTGGCGTGCAGTGTTGCAATCAAAGCTCACTAGAGCCTCAAACTCCTGGGCTCAACCAGTTCTCCTGCTCCAGCCTCCTAAGTAACTGGGGCTACAGGCATGCACCACTGCACCCAGTATTTTTAATTTTTTAATTTATGGTAAAAACAGCATGTCACTGTTGCCCAGGTTGCTCAGATTGGTCTCAAACTCCTGGCTTCAAGCGATCCTCCCACCTCAGCCTCCCAAAGTGCTGGGATTACAGTTGTGAATCACTGCACCTGGCCTTCCTGAGTTCTTTAGAAAAGTTTACTTACAAATGTTTTACACAAGTGACTTTTTTTTTTTTCATTTTGGTAGAAACTGCTAAAGAAGCTATGTTTCATCTCTGGATTGACATAATGCTGAGCAGAGACCTTGAGGGAGGAAAAAGAGGCCATGAGAACACAAATCTCCCAAGGATTCACTGAAATCTGGAATAGGCTTTGGGCTTTCTCAAGCTATGAGACTGGGGAGTTAAGCAATCTGACCCAGATCTTGAGGGGCATAGAGACCCTTGCAGCTGATGTGCAGACTACACTGATGGGGAAGGCTAAGGGAGGAGAATTGCTTGAAGCCAGGAGTTCAAGACCAGCTTGGGCAGCCTAGGGAACAAGTGAGACCCTGTCTCTACAGAAAAATTTAAAAATTAGCTGGACATGGTGGTGCATGCCTACAGTCCCAGGTATTTGGGAGGCTGGGGTGGAAGGATTGCTTGAGTCTGGGAGTTTGAGGCTCCAGTGAGCTATGATCACACTACTTCACTCTAGCCTAGGCAGCAGAGAGAAACTCTGTCTCTATTGTTAATATTTCAGGGGCTGTGGTAAGCCTTTCCCTTAGAAGTTGGGAGCAAGGAAAATAGGATACCTCTGAAAACATAAATATGTACTAGAAAAATGTAAAGATGTACAAACTCGTTCAAGAAGACAGAGACAAATCTTGTCAGTGACCACCAAACGCTTTCTTTCAAGTGTTTCCCAATGGCTCTTCCATCACTACATGCAAAATATTGCCCAAGTGTCTTTGCCTGATCATGAGCAACTTTCAACTGTGGTTTTACTTCCCAATTATAGTTGCAAACAGGGAGAAAATGTGCTAGTTACTTTGAGTCTCTAAATAATTTCCCCTGATAAATTAATAAATTAGCATTCTAGTTTATCTGTCTGCCTTTCTGGGTCTCTATCTGGGAAATGGCTTCCCTCCCCATATACTGATAAAATGAAATATATTATGGTTAGAGTCAGGCCCTGTCCGTAGTAAGTTCCTCAAAATAATGACTGCCACCCATGGATGTTCTTGGGATATATTTCATTGGCCTTCTCCTTCAGATGTGGCACCCTAACATTGCCTAATTTTATAGAAACATTGACTTAGGGTAGCTAAATCACTTGCACAAGGTCACACAGAGCCAGGTACTTAGGTTTGTGTGACTTCATAGTCTATCTGTTTTCACAAGGCTTCATTTCTGAGGTAATTCAGTAGAAGAGTACATTTTAAGATGGTGTTTGGTTGAATGTTTTCCACCAAATACTGTGAGCCTATGTTTCTATCTAAGATATTTTCAAACTCGGTGGTTTGTTTGTTCATTTACTCATTCATCATCTGCCCATCCACCCATCTACCCACCCATCACCCATCCACCCATCCACCCACCCATCATTTATCCATCCATCTACTCACACATCCATCCATCCATCCACCCACCCATCATCCATCCATCTATCTACCCATCCATTCATCCACTCACCCATCATCCATCCATCCATCCATCCATCCATCTACCCTTCCACCCATCTACCAATCCATCCATCCACCCACCCACCCATCATCCATCCATCTATCCATCCACCCACCCAGTATCTATCCATCCATCCACTCACCCATTATCCATCTGCCCATTTACCCACCAATCATTCATCCATCCATCCATCCATCCACTCACCCATCCATCCACCTACTCATCATCCATCCATCTGTCTACCACCCACACATCATCCATCCATCCATCCATCTACCCACCCATCACCCATCCATCCATCCATCCATCCATCCAATCATCCACTCATTCACCCACCCATCCATCTATCTATCCATTCATCCATCCACCCATCATCTGTCCATCCATCCATCCATCCCTCCCTTTGTCAATTTTTAAGCATTTATCGAGTATCAGGCCCACCAGTAGGTACCAGGGATGGAAATTCCTTTGGCCCTAAGGATCTTTCAGTCTGAAGAGTTATCAAAAGGCCTTTGTGTTAACACTGTATACTCTGTTTTACACTCAAAGTCACTGATGCTGGTCCTGTCTCCTCTTTTATCAAAGAACTTCTCTCCACCCCAGGCTCTGCTATCAACCTGAATGACCTCACTAGCCTATGTTTTTTTGGCCTGTAGTTTCCTTTCCCTACAAAGGAAATAACTTTAATGCAAATCAGGAAGCAGAAGGAGGAAACTTTAGTTTTCTTTTCTTTTTTTCCATTTCTTTTTAAATCTTATCCAAGTGGGCTTTAAAGTCTTACTAAAATCCTGCTCTACGAGGTGTTAATGAGGTATAGTGTGTGGTATATGGTATGTGAAAGAGCAGGTTTTTTTCCTGTTTTATCTGTGGGGTCTTTGTCCACATTTCATACTGTTTTTAAAAAAAATTCTGAAATGAATTAAAGTTAACATTTTTTGTAGCATAACATTTGATACAGCCCTTTTCTTTAAAAAAAGCATTATGTTGTGACATCGGGATTTCCCTTTTCTCCTCCTCCTCCTCCTCTTCTTCTTCCTCCTCCTCCTTTTCTTCTTCTTCTCCTTCCCCTTCTCCTTCTTCACAGTCTTGCTCCATCACCCAGGCTGGAGTGTAGTGGTGTGATCATGACTTACTGCTGCAGCCTCGACCTCCCAGGCTCAAGCAAGCAATGCTCCCACCTCAGCCTCTCGAGTAGCTACGACCACAGAGCATGCCACCACGACCAGCGATTTTTAATTTTATTTTATAGAGTCTCGCCATGCTGCCCAAGCTGGTCTCAAACTCCTGGCCCAAGCAATTCTCCTACCTTGGCCTCCCAAAGTGTTGGGATTACAAGCATAAGCCACTGCATCTGGTGATTTCTTTTTGTTCTAAACAAGAGAAGTGAAACCTTTCATGGAGTCAACCATTAATGTGGCCCCATCAGAATAAATGCCAGCAGAGGATCCAAGACAGAACTCTTGTTTCCAAACATGCAGAACAAGTCACTAAATACATCTTGTCTTTCCTTCTTTAGGATAGTCCCTAGAAGCAGAAGTTTTCTTGAATTTATCATCATTTATTAATCTTACAAATGCTATAGCATAAAATTTATTAGTGAAATCTGTGGACTCATCAGCCCAAGTAGAGAAGCTGGCATTTATCAATTAATTACACAAAACCTCTTCAGCATTATATATGCCATAAATACATCAATTTATCACACCATTTGAGAGTAGAAACTTTTCAATTTCTCTTACTGCATTTTGCTCACTGTAAATTTACATGTTGACATAATTGGGTTCTCGCTACTGTTTCTTTTCATTTCATTGAAATCTTTTCTCTTTCATGTGTTTACACAAGTGCAAAATAATATTCACAACATCTTCTAAATTTGGACCATGAATTTAAAACTGCTTTACAGCTTTGGAACAGCTGGGCATAGTGGCTCACATCTGTAATCTCAGCACTTTGGCAGGCTGAGGTGGGAGAATTGCTTGAGGCCAGGATTTGCTTGAGACAAGCCTGGGCAACATAGTGAGATCCTCATCTTTACAAAAAAAAAAAAAAATAGCCAGTCGTGGTGGTGTGTGCCTATAGTCCAAGCTACTCTGGAGTCTGAGGGAGGATTGTTTGAATCCAGGAGCTCGAGATTGCAGTGATCTATGATCATGCTACTGTAGACTAGCCTGAGTAACAGAGCAAGATTGTATGTTAAAAAACATTTTTTTTAATTGAAAAAGAATCCAATGCCTGAAAACAAACAAACAAACAAAAAAACTTAGAACATGCCCGTATGGATGGGAAACTTGCCCTCAACAGTAGAGATGGCAGTTCCCTGAGAACCAAAGGGCTGGAAAAGTGCAGAAGAGGTGAAAGGACTGTTGCATCACCATCAGGATTCTGTACGCACTAAAGATCCCCCCTTTCAGGAGCTGATAGGCTTGAGGTCCCCTAATTTAGGGAGTGAGGCTCTGAGCTATCCTCCTTACCTAACACATGATCAGCTATATCAAAGTGAAAATCTCCACTACTTTAAAAAAATGAAGACATGAGAAAAATTTTCTGAGTACTTGAAGCTTTGTCTCAACAACTGCCCTGTGTAACAAGCAGAGCAAAGGCGATTTTTACTATAGTGGAACTCATCCTTATGATGGTATGATGACAGATATATGTCATTATGAAATTGCTGAAACCCATATAACGTGCAACACCAAGTGTGAATGAACTCTAGTGTACACTATGGATGCTGGGTGATAATGATGTGTCAATGAATGTTCATTGATTGTGACAAATGTACCACTCTGGTGGGGGATATCGATAATGGAGGAGGCTATGCAGGTGTGGGGACACGGGAAATTTTAACACTGTCTGCTCACTTTTCTGTGAACCTAAAACTGCTCTAAAAAATATGTCTTAAAAAAAAACAAACTGCATTGTATCAATCGGGGAGCAAAGGAGGCAAAGAAAAAAAGGGCAGCATTCCTGCTATTTAAAAACTGAAATATGTTTATATGAGTCACCCCAACTCTGTATTTGCTCGTCTGCACATCGTTTTATCAGTCACATTTTGCTTCGTGAAACTGAAAAAAAATAGAGCCTGGAGAGATATGGCTGGCACAGGCCTGAAAACATCTGTAATGAGCAAAATGAAGTCAGGCACATAATCACTTTCCGATTTCAGGGAGTGAAAAGTGTCAGGGAAACACAAACTCTGTGAAAAAGGCTAAAACTGCTCCGAAGGAGGCCAGGAGTTCAAGATCAGCCTGGGCAACATAGCAAGACATTTACCAAAAAAAAAAAAAAATATATATATATATATATATATATATACACACACACATATATTTTGCCAGGCATGGTCACACCTATAATTATAGCTACTCAGAAAGCTGAAGTGGGAGGATTGCTTGAGCCCAGGAGGTCAAGGCTGCAGTGAGCTGTGATCACGTCACTGCACTCCAGTGACAGAGGGAGATCTTATCTCAAAAAACAAAACAACAAAAAAAGCTAGTCTAAAGGAATAAAAGAAACAGTTAAAGGCATCTTCACACGTAGATATTGCTCAACTTGTAGAGTGACAGAAGGACTGAGGAGAAAACAAAATATATCCGCTTCCCCTTCTGGAAATCAAGTTAATGTTTTGAAGATTTAGATTGCATCATCATATGTTGGGGCTGGTGTTTACTCCACATCAACTCCCTTTAATAAGGGAGAACAGTCCCATTTCCTCTTTCTACTGGGTTGTGGTTTGGGACTTCTTAGTCCCATGGATTTTGCCTTCAATGTGATTCTGCCTGCACAGCATCTTTGAGAAGTTCATTAATGGTTCAAATGAAATCATTTGATGGTTTGCTTATGGAATCTATCCTGTTTGCCTTTTATTCAATGCAGTTATTCTTATTTATACTTATTTACATTCCCTCCACATTCAATAATATTTTGAGATGAAGAAGAGGTACTTCATATATTCACCCACCACCTTGAGATAAAGCCACATCTTATCTGAGTATGTCCAGGCCCTTAGATAATAAAGGTAGTCTGTGGGTCACTGGCTGTAAATCTGCATTTGTGATTATAATGCCTAACTCCTAAATCTGGATATTAAATAAAAAAACAAAAAATTAATGTAGTCTATTGTTCTCATATTTAATGCATGTAAAATTGTGTCTGCTTGGCTAGCCACTTAGAAAATTATGGTACAAAATATAGTCTGTTGATTATGAATTCTTTTCCTGATCATTTACAGGCGTTGTTAGAATGGAAGACAAAAGTATGTAAATTGGAAAACATCGTTCATGCTGGAAGTTTTCTAATAAACACGTGTAAATGCCATTTATTTTTTCTGTCTTTATTTATTTGTTTATTTTAGAGACAGGATCTCGCTGTGGCACCCAGTCTGGAGTGAGCACAATCATAGCTCACTCGGCCTCGAACTCCTGGGTTCAAATCATCTTCCCACCTCAGCCTCTCAAGTCGCTGGGACTACAGGCATTGAGTCACCTTGTCTGGCTTATAAATGCCATTTCTGAGGTGGAAATATGTTTTTAAATAAATGACTATCGTTTTATAAAATGAATGTAAAGACACAGAGAAGTTCTGCAACAAGAAGGCGTAACCACTGTAAACATTTAGCACTTTGTCTTTAAATTTAAGCCCCCAACCCTTACTATATCATGGGCATTTTCCCATGTCATGAAATGACTCTTTGAAATTCTTGACTGAATATGAAAAAGATATAGAGTGCTCCATAGTACATAGAACTGAAATTTTAAAATCGAATTTAAACTCTGGTTTACTTTTCAAAGTGTTTTAGTTTTTATTTGGTAATATTCTGACAACCAATAAAGTTACAAAAGATGTGCTGATCAGTCAAGACACACTTGGCTGTGCTGTGGTAACAACAACCAAACCCCAAATTTCAGTGGCTTGAAACAACCAAGAATTAGTTTCCTCTCAGGCTACATGTCTATTATAGGTTGGAGGTGGAGACTGGAGTCTGCTCATATTGATCATTCAGGGACTCAAACTGACAAAACTGCCGCCATCTTGAACATTTCTGGTCACCAGTTAAAGAGAGAGCTCTAGAGGTCTCACACTGACCATGAGATGCTTAGCCCAGGAAGTGACGTCTGCTACTTCTGCTCAAACTCACTGGCCAAGCAGACTTCATCAAAATTGGAAACTTTTGTGGGGCAACGGACTCCATCAAGAAAGTGACAAAAATAACTCACAGAATGAAAGAAAATATTTGCAAATCATAAATATGATAAGGAACTTGTGTCTAGACTACATAAACTCTCACAACTCAATAATAAAAGGATAGATAAGCAAATTGAAAAATGGGCAAAGGATATAAATCGACATTTCTCCAGAGAACATATATAAATGATCACTCAGCACATGAAAGAGATGCTTGGCGTGACTGGGCGTCAGAGAAACACAAATCAAAACACAAAACCAATTCATACCCACTAGGATGGCTATAATCAAAAAGAAAGGCAATAGCAAATGTTGCCTTGTACATTGCTGGTGGAATGTAAAATGGTGCAGTCACTTTGGAAAACATTCTGACAATCCCTCAAAAGGGTAAACATAGTTACCACACGAACCAGCAATTCCATTCCTGGGTATGCACCCAAGAAAATGGAAAATGTGTGTCCATGCAAAAACTTGAGTATGATTGTTCTTAGCAGCCTTATTCATAATAGTCAAAAGGTGGAAACAACTCAAATATCCATCAAGTGATGAATGGATAAACAAAATGTGGTATACTCATAAAATGGAATAATATGTGAAATATTATTCCATAAAAAGGAATGACGTACTGAAACATGCTACAACATGGATGAACTTTGAAAACATCATCCTAGCTGAGAGAAGTCAGACACAAAAGCCTTCATAGTCTATTATTCCATTTCTACAAAATGCAGAATGGGGAAATCCATAGAGGTAGAAAGCAGATTTTTGGTTGCTAGGGGCTTTGGAGGTGACCAACTGATGTTTGGGGCTATGTCTGACATCATTCAGTGTCTTAACATATTTTTCATCTGGGCTTTAGACTAGAATTAAATCAAGCAATTAGCAGTTATCTGGTTATCTTCTCTATGTGGGCTTTTATTACTTTTCATTATGTTTATTTTTTCCTTCTAAGTTTGAAGATAATTTTCTTGAAGGCAGTACAGTGTAGTGACTAAGAGTGCAGGCTCTGAGATCAGACTAGAACTTGAGTCCTGCCTCATATTTACTAACTGTGTGACCTTAAGGTCTCTTGTATTATATTTTCTCATCTGTAAAATGGAAATCATATTAGGACTTACCTTGAGAATTGTGAAAAGTAAATGAGTTAATGCATGTAAGAGTTAGTACATGTAATATATTTAAAATAGTCTCAGTGAATTTTAGTTTCTGTTATTATTAGCCTGATGACAAAGTCAAATGTAAAATTATAATTTTCTAATTGTCAGATTGTAGGTTAAACTATTTTTAGTTTGTTTTCATACTGTAATTATGGCTTTAAAACATCAATCCTATTGATGTTTTATTGAAGGATTTAGTCTTTATTGGCCAACTGAGATTGTCTTGAGAAGGGGCAGTGAAGGGAATTCATATACAGGCTATTTGAGATCCTGTTTGAAGACCTGTGCTTTTTAAGCACAAGAAAAAAGGACGAAGTAATGGGGGCAAGGTGGGGTAAAATGGAAGAGGTGGTAGCACAATACATTCCTTAAGCTACTTAGATACTGTTACATTGATGTGGAGTTGACTGGTTCTTTGTGGTCCCAGATCTTTGCTCTGGGACCACTGGGTATAAGTTTTGGTTTGGTATAAGGAAGGAATTTTTGGTAGTCAGAGCTTTCCAAACCTACCTGAGTACAAGCCACCAGCTTCTCTCTCCTGCTTCACTATAACCATCTCCTGACTTGTTTGTCTCATCCCTAAGGCTCCCTTCAATACGTTAGCAAAATGGCAGCCAAAGTGATCTTTTCAAAGCACAGATATGATTCTGTCATTTCTCTGCTTATAACCTTTCAATGACTTCCAGATACTCTTGGAATAAAGACAAAAATCAGAATAATGATGGGCTTACTGGGTCTGACCCTCCCTAACTTCAGCCTCATCTCACAGGACATGACCCCTTGCTCACAATGGTCCACTCACCTGGTCTCCATCATTCACTTCCTCCAACTCCCCTCGGAGCCTTAGAACATGCTTTTATGTCTGTTTATGACATTCCATTTCCATTTTCTCTAGCGAACGCCCATTCTCCCTTTAGATGTTAGCTCAGCCATCCCGTTCTCAAAGAAGCCTTCCTTGAACTTCCTGTCTTGGTCTGTTAGATATTCTCCTAGCAGCTTGTACCTCTCCTGTGCAGCTCTCTCCACTGTTATAATTGAATGGCATTGGTATAACTTTTTGATTAATGCCTGAAAGTTCCCTGGGTATAGAGATCACATCTTTTCTTTTTTTTCCCCACCCCATATCCTCAGTAGTCTTAAAATCATCTGATTAGAGTGGACTATGTCTATTCAAGACTTTTATATGAATGTTTCAACTCATGGGAGCGTCGTGCCTCACACGTAAGTGCTCAATGAAAGCTTCTTGAATAAATGCATGAACAAATGACTGAGCAGATAGGGCTGTTTAAGTGAGAATCATACTCCTTCCACCAGAGATGTTTTATCTTGAGACTGTGAAAACTCAAAGCTTCTTTTAGAATCTGAGCCTATAATTCCAGGATCCTTGCAATAAAGGTTTACTTAGCAAAGAAAATGGTAGTGAGGTCACTGGATTGCTATGGTCAACCTCTGAACCATTGCCACATTGTGTAGTTGAAAAATGCCTAAGCGCCACCTAGAGAGCTGAGGAAATGTTCCTCATGGCCGTTCATCATTGTTCATTCATTCCATCACATGCGCTACCCAACACTACTCACACAGACTATGATGTCCTTGTGCAACATGGCATCTCTGTCCCTCAAGGAGGTCACAAGTTTTTGCTGAACACAGATACATGAACAAAAGCTTACAGGCGCATGTGACAAAGTACACTGAAGGTGTGCTTTCAAGAGGAACACTGCTTAGTGTGGTTATTGGGAAGGATTTTAGGCTCAGAGAGAAGAGCCAGTAGCAAGGAACTGATTGAAGAATTAGGACAGAGAGGCCGGGCGTGGTGGCTCACCCCTGTAATCCCAGCACTCTGGGAGGCCGAGGTGGGTGGATCACTTCAGATCAGGAGTTTGAGACCAGCCTGGCCAATATGGAGAAACCCTGTCTCTACTAAAAATACAAAAATTAGCCGGGTGTGGTGGCGAGCGCCTGTAATCCCAGCTGCTCGGGAGGCTGAGGTAGGAGAATCGCTTGAACCTGGGAGGCAGAGGTTGTTGCAGTGAGCTGAGATTGCACCACTGCACTCCAGCCTGGGTGACAGAGTGAGACCCTGTCTCAAAAAAATAAAAAACAAATGAAGACAGAGAGAGAGAGAGAGAGAGAGAGAGAGAGTGTGTGTGTGTGTAATGGAACATCCTACAGTAAAGAGGAAGAGATGGAGGGCTGGCCTCTCTCTGAGCTGACGAAGGCTGCCAGGAAGAAGGTGAGATGGACCAGATATAGATGAGATGTTATATGGGAAGAGGACGCCCTAAGAGAGAGCATTGTCTTGTTTTCTGGACAGTTTTTGAGCTTTTAGACTACTTAAAGATAAATATTTTTCCACTGAACCTGTCTTGGGAAAATATTATGTGGGGTGAATTTTCTCAAACTTACCAATTTTCACTATGAAAATGAGACCTCCTCTAACTGACATCTGAAAGCAGAGATTCTTGACTCTGTCCCTCTGTCATGTAGAAGATCAGCCAGGCCCAGGCCTAGACTTTTTTGGGGGCGGGATTTGGGTGCAGATGACAAATAATTGCTCATTCTCTTCCAATGTAGATAGCTCAATCCTCTACTTGTCCACAATTCCTCCTTTTCCAAAACCCCAAGCTCCTCTACTCTGTTTTGGTAAATTTAGTCTTCAACACTTTCTAGCTGTGGCCTCAGTTTTGCTTTAGACATAGGAGTACAGGGTTCAATCTCTCACTCTCTCACTGCCTCAGTACTGAGATACTGGAACAGCTATTCTGTGCTGAGAAAAGGGATCAGACACTGGAGCCCCTCAATTCAGGAGTTTGTCACTGACCCCAACTGGAGACAACAGTCTCTTCCATATCTAACATAAACTCTTGGCCACACATGGTGGCTCATACCTGTAATCCCAGCACTTTGGGAGACCAAGGCTGGAGGATCACTTGAACCCAGGGTTTTAAGATCAGCCTGGGCAACAGTGAGACCCTGTCTCTACAAGAACAAAAAAACTAAAAAAAACAAAACATGATGTCTTGTCTCAGAAGAGGAAGAGCTACCATTTCTGTGAGAGGAAGGGACTGCTGGTCAGATAGGGCAGCTGTGTGCCAGTGTGGCTGCCAGGGTCTCTCTCTCTCTCTCTCTCTCTCTCTCTCTCTGTGTGTGTGTGTGTGTGTGTGTGTGTGTAGGAGTGACAAAAATGTTGAATCTAGGGTTGAAAAAAAGAGTCCAGGTGGTTCTCAGGGCCTTAGGATTCCTGCAGGTTGAGGAGCAGGACTCCAGAGCCCTATAGATTGAGGACTGGGAGGCAGTTGGTGCTAAAAGTAGGGAGAGGGTGTATGTGCACAGACTAAAATCTGCATGGTCACGTTGTAAGGAGGTCATTTGTACCACTGCCTCCTGAGGAGTTGCCCAGGATGAAACATCTAAAGCTCAGGGAAAGCACACACGTAAACTGTGTGTGAACTATGTATG
Source organism: Cacajao melanocephalus (assembly GCA_963573385.1). Classification (NCBI taxonomy): domain Eukaryota; kingdom Metazoa; phylum Chordata; class Mammalia; order Primates; family Pitheciidae; genus Cacajao; species Cacajao melanocephalus. Next base: position 29,889 of record CAUYLG010041027.1, on the reverse strand, counting down.
ACCTTCGCATTCATATCTTGCAGAGAGTTTGTTGCAAGTGCACTGTGGGGCTTTCTGTGGGTACTTTCTCCACAGGCCGCTAGCCCAGCGTTTCTAGTCTTAAAATTATTTGATTAGAGTTGACTATGGCCATTAAAGACTTTTATATGAGTGTTTCAGCTCATGGGAGCAAAGCTGATAGCAATAGCAAAGCTGAGATTAGGAAGCGGAAAGCTGGTTATTTACCCCCTTTCCCCCCATAAGTCACCCTGCGTGCACATAGGTGCCTCCACCCCTTCCTGCCCTACAACGATAGTATGTTCTTTGTTTTACTACCTCACCTAAGTATCAAAATAGCTTTGCTTAACTTGTTCTGCAAAAATAAAAATAGAGTGACAATTTAACTTATACAACAATAAGAGCTAATACAATTTTAAAGTTTAAAGCAATCAACCGGGCACGATGGCTCACGCCTGTAATCCCAACACTTTGGGAGGCGAAGGTGGGTGGATTGAGGTCAGGAGTTCGAGACCAGCCTGACCAACATGGTGAAACCCCATCTCTATTAAAAATACAAAAATTAGCTGGACGTGGTGGTGGGTACCTGTAATCCCAGCTACTCAGGAGGCTGAGGCAGGAGAATCACTTGAACTTGGGGGGCGGAGGTTGTAGTGAGCCGAGATTGCACCATTGCACTCCAGCCTGGGCAACAAAACGAGACTTTGTCTCAAATAAATAAATAAATAAATAAATTTTTAAAAAAATCATTAAGAATAAGACAAATATTCCCAGCTTTAAGAAATGGGGGCCTAGGTTGGGCTCCCCAGAAAGCAGACTTAAGAGAAAGATTTATGTTCAGGAGGTTTATTGTGTTGTACTTGAAACCGCCTTCGCAATAATTATAACTGAGGAAATTACAACAGTGAAAGAGATCAGACCTAACCCACTCCATCCTGCTGCTAACCTTTAAGCTGTTCTCATTCATTCCTGGGCATAGGCTGAACTAACCTTGGGAAGGAATTCAGTTTATTGTTTGACTCTGAAACAAAGTTGATAATAGCCGTTTTGTGAAAAGATCCCCTTCTTGCCTGGGAACAAGTCTGCCTTTGTAGGACTAATAAATTAGCTACAAGATTAGATATTCTGGTTTAGGGGTCACACAGCCTCTGCTTGTAAGAGTCAGAACCTCCCCCAGTTGTTCCTGGGGATGATATCATTATTGTAAAACCTAAGATCAGTGCTTGAGATCTCTTGCAGACCCTGTACATGATGATCAGCTGACACCACCCAGAATGGTAATCTGGCTCAGCTAGTTCTGCAATCCCACCCAGGAACAGACACAGCAAGGAAACCTCACTTTGACCCCCTATGATTCCTCCAACCTGACTAATCAGCACTCCTCACTTCCTGAGCCCCTACCCACCAAATTTTCTTTAATAACTCCCATCCCCAAATGTGAATGCTCAGGGAGACCGATTTGAGTAATAATAAAACTCCAAGGTCCCGCACAGCCGGCTCTGCATGAGTTACTCTTTCCCATTGCAATTCCCCTGTCTTGATAAATCAGTTCTGTCTAGGCAGCAAGCAAAGTGAACTCATTGGGCTGTACTGTGTGCTGGGGATCAACACTCAGGGGGATGAGAGAAGTGGGATCTGTCAGAGGCAGGTGTTGACTTGCGATGTAGTTGCAATCAAAGTCTCAATGAATTTAATGAGGGAACTGAGAGGATCCTTCAATGTTGCCCCACCTTGACGCCAGGGGGCTAAACTTTTGTACTCCCCCAAATACAACATTGATCAGCCATTAGGTTCAGGCTGCCCTGGAGAGAGGGGGCTGTGATTTTGGGCTAGGCAGCTCTCTTCAGCTGAATCCAGTTCCCAGAGAGTGACTCAGCCGAGATCTTTCAGCCACTGACAGTGAGAGGATGAAATGAGCAGCTTTGAAAGGGAGGTCTGGACAGTGCCTCACGGCATCCGGTGCAAAGGGCAAGTGACAAGAAGAGATAAACCAAATAGAAAGAAATCATTTTAACAGCAAGAATATGAAACAAATGTTCAACATTGTTAGTACTAAGTGAAAAATTAAAAGAATAGATCACTCTTAGCCTATCAGACTCATGATTTGGCCATGGATATAGACTCATAGATTGGCCATGGATATGGAAAATGATAACCTGTATGCTTTTAGATCCTGAAGTGGTGAAGGGTGATTGATTTAAGGTTTAAAATACTAGCAGTCCATGCCACGAGAATAAACGTCATCACTCAGAAAGAGTGTAGGTGTAGAACCAAATAATCTTACCGGCTCAGAGGAATTAACACCCTATAATTCTATAATTATAACCCTATAATTAGAATTAACACCCTATAATTCTAATTTTCAGAGGAAAATTACTCTAAGATACATAGTACACATGTATTTATAGAAAGTTCAATATCATTGTGCCAGAAAGCTTTTTCCCATGGGAATTCACAGAATTTACTTTATAGCCTGGCTCTAAAGTCCACAGGAGGGGCAATGACATTTGGGTAAAAATTCCTAACTACAGGGTATGGAAATTGGCTGTTTAGACTACTAGGGGGATGGCTGGAAGGCATAATAGTAGTGATATATTTAATTGTGAGGTAAGGTATGGAATGACTAATTATCTTTTATATTCAATGACAGGAAACTGGAAAATATCTCTGACTTTTGGGGTTAAAATATAACACATGCCAGAAAGAGAACTAATATTAAACTACCCAAACTCCAAATCCCGTGAAGGAGAACAGTAGAGACTATTGTGCCTATTGGAGAAAGGCTATTCCATCTATAGCAGAGACCTATATAGTTGGGCTTCTGCATCCATGGGTTCCACATTCATAGATTCAGTCAACCACCCGTTGAATAAAAACATACAGGAAAGGCCGGGCGTGGTGGCTCATGCCTGTAATCCCAGCACTTTGGGAGGCCAAGGTGGGTGGATCACGAGGTCAGGAGTTCGAGACCAGCCTGGCCAAGATGGTGAAACCCTGTCTCTACTAAAAATACAAAAATTAGCTGGGCACAGTGGTTTACACCTGTAACCCCAGCTGCTCAGGAGCCTGAGGCAGGAGAATCACTTGACCCCAGGAGGCAGAGGTTGCAGTGAGCAGAGATGGCACCACTGCACTCCAGTCTGGGCAACAGAGTGAGACTCCGTCTAAAAAAAAAACAAAATCCAGGAAAAAATAACCATATAAAAATAGAAAAACAATGCAGCACAACTATTCACAGAGCATTTACATTGTATTAGGTATTAAGTAATCTGGAGACGATTTAAAGCATACTGGAGGATTATACACAAATACTAAGATCGTTATATATCAGGGACTTGAGCATTCACAGATTCTGGTATCTGTGGGATTCCGGAAACTAATCCCCCACCTATATAGAGGGATGACTGTATGCTATTCAGAAAGAAGTTTCTCCACCATCCCTGTTGGGTCCTGGTGGAGATGCAGCAAGTGAGCAGGAGACATCAGATGACCATGTAACCAGAACTGTCCATTCTGAGAAGTTTTGTTTCAGATGACCACATCATAAGGTTGGGTGGGCCCAGAAGCAGTCTGTTAGATAGAAGTGATACACCAGCGGGATAGGGCACCAGTAGGGCCAGAGGAAACAAGCAATCCACAAGAGCAGGTGGTCCAGATCCCGTGTTGTCTAGTGCTTCTCCTTCGGTACCAGCCACACGGGAGACCTCTTATGACAGCTGATGGAGGGGAAATAAAAGGTTGAAGCTTGGTTCACAAATGGGTCAACTCGATTTCTCAGTACAAACCAGGGACAGTAGCTGCATCACAACCCTCACTTAGGTATTGATATGATTTGGACGTTGGTCTCTTGCAAATCTTATGTTGAAATGTGATTCCCAGAATTGGAAGTAGGGCCTGGTGGAAGCTAATTGGATTATGGGAGTGGATCCTTCATGAATAAGGTTTGGTGATAAGTGAGTTTTCGTCCAGTTAATCCACACAGTATCTGGTTGTTTGAAAGAGTTTGGGACCTTTGCTATCTTTCTCTCTTGCTCCTTCTTGCCATGTAGTATGCTGGCTCACCCTTCACCTTCCACCAGGATTGTAAGCTTCCTGAGGCCTCACCAGAAGTAGATGCCAGCGCCATGCTTCCTGTACTGTGAGCCAATTAAATCTCTTTTCTTTATAAATTACCCAGTCTTAGATATTTCTTTATATCAACACAGAAACAGACTGACACAGATGTGGTACTGAAAGCTAGCAGTGAGAAATTCTACCAATGGGGAAATTTCTAGCAGGTATGTCTGGTCATATAAGTTTCCCAAGGTATGAATATACATGGTTTCATTAGTAGTAGCAAATGGTATGCTGGTGGGTTTGGAAGGAGATAGATTAAAAGATCTATTAAGGAGATTAAGGAGGATTAAGAAACTCTGTGGAGGAGGCATGTGGGCAAACTTATGGGAGGTATGAAGATCTTTGTTTCACATGTGCATTAGCCCACTGGAGTGTCTGTTGTAAAAGAGGCACTATCCAACCAATGTAGACCAAGTGACTCAGCCAATTGATATCATTTGGCTTCATCATTCGATACCTGGGTGTTGGAATAATGAGTGCCTTTACAGAGTAGCCATAGTGGTAGGGATGGAGGCTATGCATGGGCCTGACAGCTGATCTAGCTGTTGCTTCTGCTCAAAGTCCAGCCTATTGGCCCCAGAGTCCCTGTACTGAAACCCTGATGTAGCTTCATCCCCTAGGAAACTAAGCTGCCATTTGGTGGCTATTTGAGTGCATTGGATCCCTTGCACAATAGAAGGAGTAGATACCATCCTGAGCAGACTCAACTTATATTCTGTATATTGGGTTGTCTTTCATGATGTAAGGCCTCAGCTAGCACCGTGATCTGAGACCGTATGGAGTGTTTGATAACAGCAAATATCAGAGCTAAGGGTCCTACTTCACAGCAAAAATGGTATAGTAGTGGACACCTGGCCATGGGACCCACTAATTCTATCACAAACTTTGTCACCCAGAAGCCTCCCTATTAGAGTGGCAGAATGGCCTTTATAAGACCAGTCAAGATCTCAGTTTAGAATTAACACCCTATAAGGTTGGGGTACCATCCTCCAGGATAGCCTAGCTCAATAACCATTACATGGTGCTGTTTTCTGTCCCTGAAAGGTAGACTACATGAGTCTGGAAACTGAGAGATGGAAGTAGGCATGGCCCCACTTCTCATCTCTCTCAGTGATCTTGAGAAATGTGTGGTTTCCATTCCTGCAGCTTTAACACTACATGTCTAAAAGGGGCTGCTTCTACCAGGGGACACAGTAAAAATCCCACTGAAATTTAAGCTATGGCTGTCACTAGGGCACTTCCAGTTCTATGTGTCAAGAGAACAGCAGTAAGAAAGGGAATGCAGGGGCAATTAAGGCTGCTGCTACTCAATGAGGACAGGAAAGAATATGTTTGGTGCCCAGAAGACCCATGACGCACATCTTGGTATTCCCGTGCCCAGTTGTAATGGTAAGTGGAGAATTGTAGCAGCCACAGTCTGAGAAAGACATAGTAAATCAAGGCTCAGACACCTTAGGGATGATGGTTTGGGTCACCTCACCAGGTAAGCCACCTAGACCAGTAGAGGGACTAGCCAAAAATGAGGGGAAGACAGAATTGTAAATTGTGGAGGGAATGATGAATATTATTTATGGTCTCAGGATAGCTGCAGCAGTAGGGGCTATAGTTCATCCTACTAATCTTTCTTTTGTAAGTTTCCCAGCAAACCAAGCCAACCAGAATTGTGGGAAAATCATTCCCAAAGGGATAGCAGAGAAATATGAGAGGTAAGCTGCAGCAGATATTGTGGTATTCCCTCAGGTGCCCCTTCAGGACCAATGTACCTAATCCCCAACTTCTGGTAAGATCATACTGCCAGCCCACAGTTGAGAATATGAGAATCTCCCTGCCCTGGGAAGCGTTAGGAAATATTGAGAAAACTTTGAATTTCCATAAACTGTGGTGTAGGAGTTTAAGCCAGTGTTCTCTAGAACTTGGGAGAGACCCCACCTGATGACTGGATTATACCAATGCAGAATTGATCTGCCTGGGAAGTTTGAAAATGGAGATTTCAAATTTCTGGGATTGAAAAGAGAATATGGGTATCCAAAGCAAAAATTTGTAACACTTGAGCATATCTGATCAAAACTATATTGTCCTGGTGAGAGCTGCAAGGTTGAAAGGGCAGTGATCCCAGGTCTGGATAATGTAGTCAATATTTCTTTGGTGACTTCTGAGGTCAGAATTGTCTTATGGGAGAAAAACAAGATACAGATCCTCAAGAAGCTGATACAAATCAGGGATATGAAGTTTTTTTCAAGTGCTCCTGGACCTCATGTTCATGCTAATGCTCTGTTCTCTGCTGATGATTTTATGCTGATGATTTTTATAACTACTTCCTAGTTATTCCTTTTCAAAAACACAGTGGGAGTAAATGGCACACCTGGAGTGTCTATGGAAAGCAGCCTGTTAATGGGGATATGATCTGTCCCTGAGCTCAAAGGTGTAAAAGAGACCTTTCCTTGTCTCTCCCGGAGTGAGAGGGAGGCCTCAAAGTAATATCTTATAGGCTTTATCCTTCTCTTGCATGAAAATAACATGATCTCATATTCAGAACTTATTTGAAATGCTGTGTCCTTGAGATTTCTTGGAGTGGTCAATTCCGATTGGGTTCCTGCAGCTGAACTGATAAGCCCCTAGAAACAGAATTCCTTCTTTTGCACTTTATAGTGGTCAAATCCTGGCCATCATACCCGGTGCTTGGAATGGCTCCTCATTGCATACTCTAGGCTGCGTGCTTTCACCTGGCCTGGCTTGTCAGTTTTCTCTATCTGTGGTTGCTTTATCATTCCAGTTTAGAATCTATTTTTCCACATTCCTCAGGGATCAGTCAATCTGACAGATCTGAACATATGTTCTTGGCTACTGGGGACCCAGGGAACTGGCATCTGATTCGTAGTTGAGAAAGCCAAGGTGGGCATGAAACACAGGAGAGTCTGAAATTAGAAGGTAAGTGCACTTCCCTTGTCCCCTCCACAAAGGCAGAGCAAAGCTCATGAGTTCTCAGAAATGATAGCAGGAATGTTGGTCTGGATCCACAAGAATCCTGCCCAGGAGGATGACCCACCAGGAGGGATTCTGGGATGTCTTACAGGAAGATGCTGGGTGGGATGAGGAGTATGGCTAGAAAGAAGGCAGTCGAGGCCAGGTGTGGTGGCTTATACCACACCTGTAATCCCAGCACATTGGGAGGCCGAGACAGGCAGATTGCTTGAGGCCAGGAGTTTGAGACCAGCCTGGCCAACATGGCAAAACCGCATCTCTACTAAAAATACTAAATTTAGCTGCACATGGTGGCAAGTGTCTGTAATCCCAGCTACTCAGGAGGCTGAGGCAGGAGAATCGCTGGAACCCGGGAGGTGGAGGTTGCAGTGAGCTGAGATTGCGCCACTGCACTCCAGCCTGGGAGACAGAGTGAGACTCCATCTCAAAAAAAAAAAAAAAAAAGAAAAATGGCAGTCAAGGAGCTCTGCCTACAGCATGGGAGTGGTCATCAGAGGAAACCTTCAGGGGAACCCGCATGAGAAAGGCTCAGCTTTAAATACCTGTCAAGTCCAGAGAGCACAAAGAAATTTTATGATAGCATCAGGCAAGGGTAAAGTTTTTTCCTCCTCCCTTTTCCTTCTCCCTGCTTGTACTCCAATCCCAGGGAGGCCACAAGCTGCTGTTAGGCATCTGAGAGAGAAGCAATGGGAAAAAGAGAAAAAGAAAGCCTGCAGTTAGCCTGCAGTGACTTTACCTAAGGAGAAAGGAGATTTATCTTTACAATGAACATCCAAATGTTGATTAATATATCATAGTGGACAGCATCATTTCAGAATCAAGACTATGTTTGTGACTTAAAGTGACCCTTGGCATATGAATGTTTGCTTTATTAAATGACCCACTATTGATATGGACACTATGTACTGGCAAAAGGTGGAGAGAGACTTGTTTCTCCTTCTCTTCCTCTTCACATAATGTTTTGATCTTATCTTCTTTGCCTTGAAGCCAGCTCTGTCACTTGACCTGCAGGCTCAGCATGACCAACCAGGAACATCCCACAAGCCTTGTCTATTTCCAGCTTAGATGTCCCATAAGAATCCCCTTTATTTTGAGAGAGTATATATTTAAAGTGGAAAATACGTGTTTGTTAACATTTGCACTCTCCTCGTACAAGGCCATATAACGATCTCTCAGTGTTTTGACTGGCCTAGATGTTGTCTACGTAGTTAAAATGATACATAATTTAGCTTCTCGCCATCTATTATAATACATCATGAATTCTGTTAAGAATAAGGCCTCATTTCCCAGTGAAATATTTGGAAATAATAATTTCTCAATTCACACTTTAACAGGCTAATTAGTATAAAAGTATTTTTAATTAAAAACTAATGATCTGAGAATCAACGGAATCATTGCTCAAGTTCAGTATTTCTATGCAAGAATTTCTTTCTCATTTGTCACGCCTCATCCAAACCTTTAAGGATCTCTGGTGCTTGTTAAGTAAAGGACAGCTGTTGAATTGAATTAATGCATAACACTATGATGAATAAAGCATCTTCTTAGAGCAACTATTATATACCCGGCATTACCCTGGATGGTTTCTGCCAGTTCAAGTCCATTTGATACTCAGAAGGAAAAAGATGGCTATTGAAGTTATCCATCCTCTTTGATGTGATCACTAAATGATCGATCTTTTTCTCACAAATAGGGGCAATTTGGAGAAATCTCAGAACAGACAGGGCTTCCAAATCAACAATGCTGGATAATGTTTTGTTTTATAAATAGGAAGTTGACCCAGGTTGACTGTGGGAGGAGCAACATTGGTTTATTGCATAAAAATTACACAATGGTTGTTGATCTAACTTGACTTGCAGGCTCTCCTGTGAGTTTTATGATAATTTATGCCAATTGGTGGTATGATGGTTGAGTTATGGCACCATCTGATGTTGCTTATAAGTGAAATGAAGTGTACTCCAATGTAGAAACACCTACAATCTGATTAAATTGTAGCATGCATATAATAAATTGTTTCTACAAACATATTTAAAGGGGGCAGAAAAGCAAAATATATGCCTAAACAGAAATGTTAAAGGGGAATATTGTGATTACTGGGTTTTCAGCAACCCTTCTGCCCACAATCTTTCCTGAAGTTTGGGTAAACTCATGGCTGAGTTCTCAGACATCGGAAGTCTGTTCTCATCCTTTCTTTTTTCTTTTTTGAACTTCATTTTATTGCGGTAAGAAGACTTAGTAAGAGATTTACCCTCTTAAAATTTTAAATGTATAATACCTTATTATTGACTAAAGCTGCAGCGACTGTAGATACGGCAGAGGATCGGGAAGCTGTAGAGGTCTGCCCTTATCCATTCTTTCTGGACTCTTGCATTAGGTTGCAATAGGTCCCCCACATTAAAATTTCCCACTAAACCCAAATCTAATGCATTTAACTAGTTTTCCCCAAGCCAGATGGCAAAACAAAACAAAATAAACAAAACAAAACAAAAAAACAACCTTCTAGCCTTGTCTTGAAATCCTTAACATTATGTAAGTTCTAATTCTGTGACTTTAACAGCTTCTTGGAATCAGTCACATACACCTGGCTCTGGTTCCAGGCTGGGTTATTCACTACCTTAAACTTTCTAAAAAAAAAAAAAACAAAAAAACTATGACCTTCTAGCATTGTTTTGGGGATTTGTGGGCAGATATAGAGGACAGTGTCATCTATACTTGTTACATTCTACCTCTTGGCCATCTACTATATCCACATTCACTTCTTTCCATGTATTTTTTTAAATATCACTGCCTGGCAGAATATAACCAGTATAAAAGTGAAAATATACTAATTCCCTTTCAAAGAGAGGGAAAACATGAAATCATATTAATTCATTGTATCCAGATTCTTGTTTAGGCTCTCTATCTAATATCTGTTTTTTTTCTAATTCTAGACATGATCCTCTATTCTTTTTAAAAAAAATCCATGGCTGATTGATAAACTTGGTCAATAATACCATGTATTCAATGGTCAATAAAGAAAAAAGAAGAGAAATTAAGTATATGATAAATAATAAGAAAGGTAGCAGCTGTAATCCTCACTTAAGTATTAGATCCTGAGGTACCATTGATATTTGAGGGTTTTTTTTGCCATGAATTTTATATTCCTCTTGCCTTTGGTTAACATTTCAGCTAGTCAGGATTATTTGTTTGCTAGATTTTGTATCAGTCAGCTGTTGCCAGAGTAATACTGTATATAAAACAATTTCAAGGTTTAGATGACTTACAGTAACAAGTATTTATTTCTCACTCACAGGTCTGTGGGTTAGCTGTGGCTCAACGGATGTATCCTGGGCTTAGCAGTGCTTGGCCTTAAACTGTGGGTTAGATCAAAATCCACTTCCCATATATGTCATCCTCTTTCAACAAGTGACTGCCCAAGGCATATTCTTATCAATTCAAAATGCAGGGATACAAGAGGACACATCCAACTACACAAAGTTCAAACCTTTCCTCACATCATGTTTGAAAACATCCATTATGAAGTCATGTGATCAAGTCCAAAGTCAAGAGACTGAGAAGTATCCTTCACACATCATGAGTAGATATATAATTCTACTTTAGTAGAGTGAAGAATGGAGACCAATAATTTAGTTTACCATAGGAGTGATTGAATACTTATTTCTGAGGACTTTGACCTCTTGCTGGTCTTGACTGTAGAAGATTGCATGCTCCTCCATTAACTTTTACCACTGGAAGTCTCCTGAACTCTATACATAGGCCTTCTGGCTCCCATCATGTGGCAGAAACTCTTTTGATGCATGATAATAAGGATAAGTTACCCAGCTAACAATGCGACCCCCTTAAATTGCCTGTCCACCTAATGGTATGAGATTTCTGAAATGGTCAGATGATAGTCTCCACTTCAGTAGAATTGATAGAAGCTTTCTAACCAGATCCTCAAATCCAGATATAAGAAGTAAGCAATTTATGAGTGGGTTATTTAGATATGATCACAAGAGATGTTACTCCTACCTCTACCCCTTGATTTCTAGACTTATAAATCCTACATACAGGAGAAACGACATATACTGTATCTTGCAAAACCTTATCCTTGCAGGGTTTTGTGTCCAAGGTGGAGTCATAGGTGAGTTCACAATGAGTCATTCTACCTTTAGATAAGGCCAGCTGATTCTGAATACAACTTGCAAATCCACTTGATTCATTGAATATCAGCTCATTTCTTCACTACTTATACTTTGACACATATTTCTTGGTTAAAAGCAACATAATGGCAATATAAAATGTATCATGAGAGCACAGAAGACATTAGTTAAGCTGTGGATGTTGATATGGCAGAGGTATGACAGGAAAGGAGGCAAATAAATGTTTAATTCCCCAGGGACAAATGGCTAGCCCTTTTCAGATGGGGTATGGTGGAGGTAGCAGCCATGCCAGCTTTGGCAAGTGATATATGTGATGTTTAACCCAGGCATAACCTTCCTCACTGTCATCACGGGTATTTGGAGCAAGCACGATGCTCACTGGCATAGAGGCTAACTAACATCTACAAACTAGATTTTTCTGTGTGCCCAACTGAGCCCCTTCAGCACTAGGAGGCTCCTGCAGAACACTTACAGGGGACACCTAGGTTCTCCTAATCTAGTACCATTGGGCAGATCCATCCACATAGCTCTTCCTTTTTATCCGTCATCCTGTGTAATTCCTTTTAAATTCTTGATCATCAGATCTGATTAGACGCTAGTCAGGGATGGGTTAGATGTGACCTTAGTTTCCTTCTTTCTGAAGGCAAGATAAGACAATAAGATGTGTTAAAGATCCTGCTCCAGAGATGAGGCAGGGGGAGGGAAGCCCTGCTTCTATACAAGAGTAAAGCGGTGCTGCTGAGGTAATGGAACTCTTCTGTATTTTGGCTGCATCAGTGTCAATACTTGGTTGTGATATTGTCCTATATCCAATGTTCTATCCTATGTCCAACACCTGGCTGTGATATTGTCCTATAGTTTGGCAAGATATTACCATTGGAGGAAAACTGGGTAAAGGGTACAGAGTCTTGTTCTATAGCCCAGGATGGAGTGCAGTGGTGTGATCTCGACTCACTGCAACCTCCGCCTCCCAGGTTCAAGCAATTCTCCTGCCTCGTCCTCGTGGGTAGCTGGGATTATAGGTGCCCGCCATCATGCTCAGCTAATTTTTGTATTTTTAGTATAGACAGGGTTTCACCATGTTGGCCAGGCTGATCTTGAACTCCTGACCTCAGGTGATCTGCCCATCTTGGCATTCCAGTGCTGGGATTACAGGCGTGAGCCACCGTGCTCGGCTTTGTCTTCACTATTTCTTTTAACTGCATATGAATCCACAATTGGTTTTGAATGAAAAAGTTTAACTAAAAACAAATGAACAAACAAAAAACAGGCCTGCCTCAAGGTGGATTTGTCTTCTTCTGCTGTCTTTCATGAGCACTACTGAGTGAGTTGTTACCACTGCAGACTATGAGTGTTACCAGCACTTCATTCAAAGCCATCAATAAGCATATTTAAGAATTTTACTTTTTGAATTTTTTCATTTATAGTTACTGATCATAGGAAGCTCCTTGTGAGGCTGCAGGTTTGGGTTGAGGTAGGGAGTATAAACGATCTGCTCATACAGCTTATGCCTTTAGGGGCTGTTTAGGCCCTGTCCCATTTGAGGATGTATTTCTGGGCACATTTGTCTCTCCTGGGCAGATAGGGTGGCAGTCAGCTTCCTATGGGCAGTTTGGATCATGGGATTATCTGATGAGAGGGTCTCTGTCAGAGCCCAGGAGCAAGGCAAGAAGAGTTTCACAAAAAAAGAACAATTGCTTCCCAAAGGGATCATGGCTCTTCTTCTAAATCCTTGGAACCACCACTGTGACTCTTCTAGTAAGGCCACTGAAACTTCTGAATTGGGGAAACGTTTTACAGCCTCACCATCTCCACTGGTGGAACTGACAACTTCAGGGTCACCATTTTCGGGAACGTATTGACAGATCTGAGAATCTTGGGTTTGAGGAGTCTCCTGCACCAACCTTAATGCTTATTGGGCCCAACCACAGGTCATCAACCCGGTTTCATTCTTTTTTTATTCTATAGTGTTGCTAAAAACATCATCTTTAGGCTAATGTGCAGCGTATTGACAAATCGAAATATTCTCTCTTTGGTGCTTGTTCTTTAACTTCTTGTGCTTGTTTTAGGGAAAATTTCTATTTCCTATAACCTGTTTCATTTAAAATGTCTCTCTTCCTCCTACCTTTCATATTCTTAGTCTCCTTAATTCAGTTTTTATCTGGCCTTTCATCGAAGAAATTTCTATTGTACTTACAGAGCTTTTCTCAGGAAGTCAAAGGACTTCTTGTTTTTCTGCTGGCCAAACTCAGGGAAAGAAACAGGGTTGATCAAAGGTAGTAGGAGGTGGAATATTGGTCCCAGAAGAATGTGGCCAACCTGAACATGCTGTGAACTCACTTAGCCTTGAGCTCCTCTTCCCCTGGGATCCTTAATTCTTATGCTTTGGTCAATTCAGAAACCTCACTTAAGGTAGGGATGGCTTATATGTATGCCTTGTTTCTGAAATCTAAAGGCCCCCTCAACCCCAGCTTCCACAGCAATTCCTTGGGCAGAAGGGGCCCTGAAGCCCTATTCGGATAGCCGCTGCATTGTGCCTTGGCCACTTCGTTTTACCTACAACAGCCAGAAACTGAGAAAAGCAGGGCCTTGAGACTGATTCAATCCTCAAAAAGCAGGTATTCTAGCTTTTACTGAAGGGCGAAATTAATTTGGACTGACTATAGAGTCAGTCTATTTATGACTAAGTAGCTACCCTAGGGTTCTTAAACATTGCATAGAAGAGGGACCCAGGGGAGGAAAGACCATAATCCTTGATAATCTGCAGATGGACCATCTAAATGTCTAGATTCAGTGATCAGTCCTTCCCTCTTTCCCAGAAAATGTTGGTAATGATGGTAGAAGACTGATCAAAACAGAAAACATCCTGCAACCACAGCTATCTATCCTTATCTCCATTCCCCTCCCCCAAACACATACCAAAGTCTCAGATGCTATTAGATGGATTGCATACTCTGCTTTAGGTTCAAAGCATAAATGGAGGTGGATATCTAACACCCATGGAAGTCCAGGGAGGTTCTCATTTACAGGGGGCTAAGTCTCATCTCCAAGGTGATCCACATTTATTTTATCCTGTGTCATGATGAGATTCAAAACTGGCTCAGGGATTGAAAGAGGTCTTTGTTCACTACACAGAGGAAGGACTTTCCAGGGAGTCACAGCCTGCAGATCTGCTACCCAGCCAGCAGATGTCAGTAAGAGCCTCAGAGTCACCAGCACACGTTTTCTGAATGCGGGGTCTCTCTTGTGCTGCAGGTCGGCCTGACGGTTTAGACCACTTGATATCTAAAGCCACAGCAACTTATCTCAAGGTGATAGGGCTCAAATGGAAATGACAACAGTTTGGCCAGATGATGTGGTCATTGCAGGAGTCTTATACAGAGAATCTTGTTCCATCACTTAGTGTAAGTTGGGAAAGAATTAAGAACAGGTTTCTTCATGTTTTGAATGCCAACAACCAAAGGAGAACGTGCCTTCCTTTATTGACTGTCCTTGTAAGAGGGAATAATGATCTTATTCTCCCCTACGCTTGTCTTCTCCAAAATGTTACCCTAGAGACTTCCAAGGGTCCTGCCACCGGTGATCTTTGAGTTTCCAGAATGGGATCTCTGAGACAGGAAACTTCTATACCATCTCCACCTCCCTCCCACCAGTGTCAACCTTGGATGTGGTGAGATGGAGGACTTTGCACAAGTTTCTCTGTTGACCACTCCTAACCCTGGATCTGGAGTCTCCTCTGCTGATGTCCGTAGAGCTTGTGGCCACTTTCCATGTCTATTTCCTTTGACAGGAATTTGGCCCTTCGGGAATTTTGTGCTTGTTACTCGACATCCATTCAAGACCAATTGGCCTAGGTCAATGTTGTCGTTAAATTTCCCTAATAATTAAAGACATAAAAGTTACAATTATCATGAGATGGGAGAAAATCAGACTGGCAAAGAATAAAAAGATGCCTAATAAGCCACTGGCTACAATGAAGCCATGACCACTTACATGGCAGCAGCAGGAGTTTAAACCCATGGCCCCTTTGGAAGTTCAAATTTTGCATTTGTGTGTGTGTGTATGTGTGTGTGTGTGTGTATGCACACTCACATAAGTTTTTGTGAGGGCCATGCTCTTTAATACCTACTTCTACTCCTAGGAATATATTCTATAGAACCATTCATTCAAGTATTTAAAGCTATATATATGGTATATATACAAGGGTGTTCATTTTTTGTAAAAGAGCAAATATTGCAAACTTCTAACAGCTGACTGATAATAGTACTGCTATACAATGGAATACTATAAAACTGTTAATAATATATGTTGGCTATCTTTTCATATTATTCTTTTTTTGAAAATTTTTATTGTGGTAAAGCATATTTAACATAAAATTTGCCATTTTAACCATTTTAAGTGTACAATTCATTGGCATCAATTGCATCTACAATATTGTGCAACCATTACCTCTGTTCCCAAAACCCTTTTTCATCACCTCAAATAGAAACTCCGTGACCACAAAGCAATCACTTCCCATTTCCTCCCTCTATCCCCACTCTCTGGTGAGCTTTCATCCACTTTCTGTCTCTCTGAACTTGCCTATTCTAGATATTTTATGTAAGCTGTCCTATTTCCAGTTTTGATCAAATGAAAATGTATTGTTTTGAAAGAAGAAAGTTTAGTTACAGAAGAAAATAAGCCTAAAAACTAGGAAAATAAATTTTGGTAAGATCTCCTTTAGAAAAACAGGGAAGAGTCTGAAAAACTATAGACTATTTCACATTTTTTGTCACCAAAAATAAGGTAAGTCAAGCTCCTAGTTGGAATCCGGTCAAGTTGTTGAGATCTTTGTGAGGGTTGAGCTGTTGACGCAACAGCATCAGCTGCTCTGGAGATGTGAACACAAATCACAAGAATCATGATTTAATTTTTCTGCTTTAATAAGAAGAAAACATATACAAAGGAAGCAAATAGTCACTAGAGGCCCAGCAAGTGGTTGACCACCCTGCCTTGGAGAGAAGGGCTGGGATGGGGTTTGGGTGTCTGGACCTGAAGGACAGACTTTAAGTTTTATGTCAAATGATTGTTTTACAGTTTTTAACTTGCAAACTTTTGGATTACATGCAAACCTTTTGTATTGTCCATTAACTTGGGTCATGGTTAAGATAACATTATCAATAAATATGTATGGGTTCAAAAAAATTAAGTTGTCCTAATGAGAGAAGGTGTTCTCTTTCCAGGTCCACAAGGGGGCATAGTTTCAAGGACAAGAACTTCCCAGTGCCATGCCCCGCTCCCATCTCTCTCCCTCCGGGAGATTTAACGTCTCTGTTTTAATTTTCCCGGGCGCGGGAAAGGGTCAAAAGTCAATCACTCTAGGGGAAGTTCTAAGGAATTCCTTGCATTGGCCAGAGAACTTGCAGAAGGTGGGGGTGCCTCCCAGGTGAAAAGTCTCATTCTTCCAAACCCCTTTGGACTCCACGTTTGGATGCCCTTCCACGAACACTCTCTCCTGGAAGCCGTCTTTCGCTCTTTTGGATTTCCCCTCTGGAGTCCCCTTCCACACTCCTTGTGGAAGTTTTCTCTCTTCTCCTTTTTTTCTCTTTTCTCTACCTAAATAAAATCACTTTCTGCAAAAACTCTGTTTGAGGTCTGGTATTTACTTTTATGAGCGTACAGCGCATCTGCTGTGGTCCCCTCTCTCATTCTTGTGAGGGCAGAGACCAAGAACCTACAACATTCTCTCGGGGGAGCTGTGCCTCCCCCGTACCCCAAAAACCCAGTTACTCTATTGTGTCTAGCTTATTTCATCTAACATAATGTCTTCAAGGCTCGCCCATGTTTAGTATGAATCAGAACTTTACTCCTTTTTAGGGCTGAATCCATTTCATTGTATGCTTACCTCCTTTTGTTTATCCATTCATCTTTTCATGGACACTTGGGTTGTTTCCACATTTTGGCTGCTGTGAATAATGCTGTAATGAACATGAGTGTACAAATATTTGTATAAGTTCCTGTTTAACCCTTTGGGGTCTATACCTAGGAGTAGAATTGAGGGGTCATATGGAAATTCTATGTTGAGCCATTTGGGGAATTGCCAAATTGTTTTTCACATTGACGTCACCGTTTTACATTCACACCAGCACCGTGCAAGAGTTTCACTTTCTCTACATCCTCACCAACACTTGTTATTTTCCATTTTTTTCCCTTCTGAGGATTGCTAACCTAGAAGGTGTGAAGTCACATTATTTTTTAAGTTAAATAAAAACCATGTTTCAGAATAAGATATAGTGGTGTATCCTACCAGAGAAGATATATTACTAGAGATTAAATTTGTAGATCCTCTTCCCCCACCAATCTTCTGTTACAATGAACCAATAATTCCACTCCTTGTATTTATTAGAGGTAGCTTCTGAAGAAGCTTCCTAAGAAAGAATAGGTCCCTTAGAATTACTTGGGGTATCCTTCCTTAGAAGGTAAGAGAGGGATTCCCCTGGAGTCCCTGAGTGTAGCCTCCTTTTGGGGAGGAGGACAGGTGAGTAGCCCCATTGTCAGGGAAAAGGGAAAACAGTCCGACTCTGTTTTGAGAGCTTAAAGGAAAAAGTGGAGGGGATTTCAGGGAAGGAATGGAGACAATTGTTTTGTCTGTGAGATGATGGCCATTGGAACCGGATCTGATTCCCTGTTCTTCTGGGGCCCATGGAAACCTGGAGATTGCCTGGGATCAGGGGAAGGAAGGAAGGGTGGCCATTCAGAACTATCCATTAGGACCACTGTGTTACTATTGCAATCAGTTCTTTTCAATCTTTTCCAAATTATGGGACAAATGTAGTTATCTTATAGATGAAGATATTAAATCAAAGAGAAGTTGACTATTTTTAAACCTTGGAGAGGCTGCTTTCTGGCTGAAGTTACTGGAAGAAGCAATGAAAGAAAAGACACTTTACAGTTCTTCACTTCATTTACCAAAATACTCAGTCCTATTGGCGTTTGTCAGAAACTTCAGGTGACAGATCAGTGAGCAACAGTGCCCTGGGAACAGCACTCCCATGTTTTTCTACACCCCTGACTTTTGCTTCTGTGAGACTGACTTTTTTAAAAAATTAATTTATTTAACTTTAGGTGCATACTATATCTGGCATTTCTCCCCATGTTATCCCTCCCCACCCCCCCGCTGTCTCTCCCCTACCCTCTCCAACTGCCCGCAGTGTGAGATGCTCCTCTCTCTGAGCCCACATGTTCTTGTTGTTCAACACTCACCTGTGAGTGAGAACATGTGGTGTTTGGCTTTCTGTTCTTGTGTCAGTTTGCTGAGAATGATGGTTTCCAGATTCATCCACATCCCTACAAAGGACATGAACTCATCGTTTGTTATGGCTGCATAGTATTCCACAGTGTATATGTACCACATTTTCTTTGCCCAGTCTAGCATTGATGGGAATTTGGGTTGGTTCCAGGTCTTTGCTATTGTACAGAGGGCTGCAATGAACATACTTGTGCATGTGGATACTGACTTTTTAAAGAGACAATTATATTTTTAAATACCCCACCTTCTGGATGTGTTTAACAATTTCCTCATAGTGCTGTTTAGCTTTCTGTATCCCTCGAATTTCTTGTAAACTGGAGACTAGGGTTAAAGGCTTAAGTTCAAGTTTAACATTTTTAGCAAGAATGTGTCATAGGTGATACGGTGGACTTCATGCTACATCACATAAGGAGACACAATGCCAGTTGCCCTACTGTTGATGATGCTTAATCGTTTGATTAGATGGTGACCGCTAGATGTCACCATGGTAAAGCATGTTTTCCCTTCTGCCATATTGAGTGACCTATGTAATCTCTTAAAAAATATTCTTGTTGACAAATCTTTTTTAGAATTTTAAAGTACCCCCTGCCCTCCACAACGCTTCAATGAATTTGAGACTCTTTGTCATCTTGATATACAATGCTCTGTAATTTATCTTTAAGTGGCTCACACATGTCAAAATAAAAGACACAGGATTATGGTGGATACCTAACTTCACAGTGCTCACACCACAGGGAAGGATCACCTTAGTTACTATGAGAATTCCCATAATGGGCTGCTCATTATTCTCCCCAGGAAGGGAAGGAAAATGGCTACTATTGTAAACTGAGGAGCATAGAAACAAGATCAGTTTTGAGGAGGAATGGTGTTTTTTTCTTCTTTTTAAAGATATTTACATGTCAGCAAGTTTTGCTTCTTAGAGGCAAAACACTTTCTAAATTTCTCCTTGGACTATTCACTATAAAATCACTGTTTAATCTTCCTGGAACATAACCTTTAATCTTAAAGAATGTGAAGCTTTGTGGCCAGGCACGGTGGCTCACACCTGTAATCCCAGCACTTTGGGAGGGTGAAGCAGGTGGATCACGAGGTGAAGAGATTCAGACCATCCTGGCCAATATGGTGAAACCCAGTCTTTACTAAAAATACAAAGCATTAGTCTGGCATGGTGGCACTCACCTGTAGTGCCAGCTACTCGGGTGGCTAAGGCAGGAAACTCACTTGAACCTGGGAGATGGAGGTTGCAGTGAGCCGAGATCGCGCCACTGCACTCTAGCCTGGGCGACAGAGCAAGACTCCTTCTCAGAAAAAAAAAAAAAAAAGTAAAGCTTTGTATTATTTATTTAATGAATCTACAGCATTGCTTCCCAGTATTTTTCAGAATATTGGCATTCATAGAAAGTGATATTCACATGATGCACTGTGATGTACTAGCGATTTAGGGGCATAATATGGGACTTATTCTTCATTATATATTATGATAAATATAAAATGCAAATATTAGAAAATATATTAAAAATTCAATTTGTAGAAAATTTCCAAAGACAATCTAAGTTTTTTTTTTTTCAAATGAAAAACTTAAGCTTTCTACTATCAATTTTTATCTGGAAATACCCACGTGAAATTTATGATTAAGAGTTTTAAGTAAGAATCTTCTTCAAATTCTTGGTAGCTCTCATCAGTAAAACTCTGCATCGGTAGGTGACCAAGTGTTTAACCATTTTTCTTTACAACCATTAGAAACTTTCTAAAAGTTAAAGTTAATATCTCTGATTTTCTTTCATTGATGAATGTAATGTTGAAAATTTTTGGTAAATCCATTTCAAATCCAATGGAACTTCTTTATATTCAGTATTTCAAAGCAATAATGAAGTTCTGTGGATGATATTAGCAGATCATCCACACATGGTTAGAAGAGTCATCTGGAGTTGCCTAGGCAACACTAAAAGGACTTCAGCTGCAAATGGCTAGCCTACATTTGAAGATGGATCTGCCTCCCTCCAGTACCCTCCACTCCAGTTGCAAATAAAAGCAGAGAGAATAGTTCACCAACCCTCTCTGTGCACATCATCCAGCTTCAGTGATTAACACTTGACAGTCTTTTTTTTTAGACAGAGTCTCGCTCCGTGGCCCAGGCTGCAGTGCAGTGTCCTGACCTCAGCTCACTGCAACTTCTGCCTCCTGGTTCAAGCGATTTTCCTGCCCCAGCATCGTTAGTAGTGGGGATTCAGGCACACGCCACCGTGCCTGGCTAATTTTTTTGTATTTTCAGTAGAGACGGGGTTTCACTATGTTGGCCAGACTGGTCTCAAACTCCTGACCTCAAGTGATCTACTTGCCTCAGCCTCCACTGTGCTCAACCAAGACAATCTTAATACGTCTATTCTTGCCCCATGTTTAAAAATATTGACCACAGTAGTATGAAGCAAGAACTGGACATCATGTCATTTTATTTAGAAATACTTCAGTATGTAAAAACACCTCACCATTAGTACACCTGAAAAAAGTCAACATAATTCTCTTAATTAGGTAATATTCAAATTTCTCTGTTGTTTCAAAAGAAGCATGTTGGTTGAATTATTTGAATCCAAAGTCCATCCATGTCATTTCATTGTTTAAGTCTCTTTGAGTTCTTAAAAATGTTCCCACCCTTCTATCCCATTTCTTTCATGGAGAACTGGGGCATTTGTGCAAATGACACTCCAAATTTGCTGGGTGTTTCCTCTGCCTCCTACATTTCCTGAAATGGTTAGTTAGATCAAGAGGTTTGATTAGATTCAGGCTCAATTCTTTTTTAGGTGTAAAGCCCTCACAGCTGGTGCTGAGTGGTTTCAGCTGTCTCACATTAGGAGGCTAGCATCTGTTGGTCCCACTTTGAGGGATGTCAAGACTAATTAGCAGGTTTAGAGGTGACAGTCTGTTCGACCCACTATAAAGTCGCCATCAACTTTTCTCCTAATGGTTTTAGCATCCCCTGATGGTTGTTGCCTAGATACATTATTCACCAGGAGTTGCAAATGCCAATTTTTAAATCCTATTATTTCTTCTTCATTTATTTGCTGGGATGTTTCTGTAAATAGAAATTAATGTCATCAAATCTGAAATACAGATTGTACAGAAAGGCAGATCAGTATTTAATTTTCCTCTTTATTTGTTGCTTCTCACAGTATCGAGTTGTCCTAGCACCCTCCCATGGTGATCACTGGGGTTTAAAACTTTCTTTTAACTATCATTGTAAGCTCATGCTTTGTGCTTAAATCCATTGTAGTTCCTGATTTTTCTGTCACGGACCATGAAGACACTGGTACTTGAATTGTCCCATTTTAAGCCAGAGGGAACCCCCTCAAGTTGTTTTCTGAGTGCTTATCAGCAAGGTCTTAGTGGTCTTTGTGATTTGTCTTGATTTTCAGCACAACAAGGTGTCCCAGGATTACCTTGGATATGTCTTGCCCCAGAGATCAGCCATTTCATCAAAGATCCCACTTCTTATAGTGACTTTATGTTCTTTTTGCAGTCCCCCCTCTATTATATTTGGATTATTAATAATAGCTATTTCAATTTCCTATACCCTCATTATTTGTTTATCTGATATGTCATTTTCTGAGTTAAAAATTCCAACTATGTTATTTCTTGATTTGTTATCTATTGACTTAGACAAACTACCTTTAGACTTAGTGGCTTAAAACAATAAACATTCATTGTCTCAGCTTCTGTGGGTCAGAGATTTGGGAGCAGCTTAGCTGGTGGTTCTGGTGTGAGATCTCTCATGAGTTGGCATTCAAGGCTGCTGCAGTCATTGGGGTCTTGACTGGGGCTGGATGGTCTTCTTCTAAGGTGGCTCACTCATATGACCAATAAGTTGGTGCTAGCTGTTGGCAGGAAATGTCAGTTCCTTGCCACGTGGACCTATCATAGGGCTGCTTTGAGTGTGCTGACATTGTAGGTGGCTTCCCCCAGACCAAGTTGTTCAAGAGTAGGGAATATCATGCCTGTAATCCCAGCACTTTGGGAGGCTGAGGTGGGCGGATCACAAGGTCAGGAGATGGAGACTGTTCTGGTCAACATGGTGAAACCCCATCTCTACTAAAAATTCAAAAATTAGCTGGGCTTGGTGGTGCATGCCTATAATTCCAGCTACTCTGGAGGCTGAGGCAGGAGAATTGCTCGAACCCAGGAGGCGGAGGTTGCAGTGAGCCAAGACCGTGCCACTGCACTCCAGCCTGGGCAACAGAGCAAGACTCCATCTCAAATAAATAAATAAATAAATAAATAAATAAGTAGGGAATATAGACAGGCAGGTGAGGGTTAGAGGGGCCCACCACACAGGTGTGACTATGATATTTTTAAAAAGGCAATCCCTTCAATGAATGACTCTGGAATGGTGGTCTGCAAGATAAAGTTAAACTGACCAGGCAGAGAGATTTTGATCAGGGAGTGTATGATCACATCAACTCAAGTCGCATCATTTCTCTCTTAGGTCAGTTTCCTCGAGGAGCCAAACACAGGTTCAGTTTGTAAGTTAGCCCTGTGTGGCATTAGAAAAGTTAAATTTTTACATGTGGTTTACATTTGTAATGGAAGTTAGTTAATTAAGTTCATAAATAGGGCTAATTATTTGAAGGATTTAATCTGTTATTTAAATGAAGAACCAGGGAGAGTGTTCTTATTCTACAAAAATCACTGGATTTGTGAAGAAAATAAGAGTTGCAGTTGGAGTTTAAATGATTACGAAAAACTAGTGATTTCCAATGTTAATATTTGGATGTTGGTGGAAGCCAGTATTCATAAGCACGAATGCTTCTCTGAGACAAAGAGCCTCAATTGCACCCTTTTAAATTGGGCCCCTAAGTGAGTATCTTGATTCCGTAGTGATGGATATGGATAAGGATATCTCAAGCATGGGATTTAAGTTTTAAAATTCTTTTTAAAATGACATTGAGTCTGTTAGTCTTTGTAAATGATAGGGTCATATTTGAAAACATATGTACACTCAAACATATTTATGTAAATGTTTCTGAGTACATGTCCCAAACTATACTACTAGTTAAAGTTTTCTTCTTCTGAGTATCACTATGGACGCATTTTTTGAAGACTATTTTAATTAATTTATTTAATTAAATATTTATTTAATTAAATTTTTAAATTAAAATTTCTTTTGACGTTCAAATTGCTCCATCCTGGTCAATGTGAGCCCCTTCTACCTGGCCTCTCTATTCTTTTAGGCTACACTTTAGACCCTAAGAATGTATCTTCACTTTCTGATCATTAGATGTTCCAGGCTCACAAATTTCACTTGTTCCAAGTCAAAGACACAGCTATTTTTCAAGATCTATGCTTCCTTCTAGTGCAGCTGTGTTAGAGACCAACTTCCGGGTCCTGGGGATGTACCTCATGTACTACAGATTGTTCTACAGGAGCTAAGGCATCCCAACAACACCCAGTAACCTAGTTTTTAAAATGGTTTTATGTTGATGCTGTCAATGTAGTACCAATATAATTTTACATATTACCTGTGTTTAAGTCCTCATTAAACCATTCTTTTCCACCTCCAAAATCGTATGATCCTTGCAATCATTTGCTTAACTGAAAATTGTGATTATGTTGTACATAATCGTTTTTTTAATTGTCCACCACCAACAAAAAACAGTGAACAGTTGTACCATCTCTGAGGGCCCTTAGTATGGAAAAGACAAAGTTATAGTTGGACAAATTATTTTCATCGGGTTTTTGTTACACACAGTCAAGCCTAGTGCTTACTTATTCAGTAAGGTTAGTGAATACGAAATCAATGTGAACAATTATTTCTGTCCTTATTCACCGGCTGTAAAGTGTGTTAGTTTTTAAAAAGATACCACGTATAATCAAAATGGAAAAGATAAATTATAAGAAATCTAATTAAAGATTTTTGAGATTTGTATGAATATCCTAGAGTCTTACTTGTCAGTATGTCCACGTACCATATATGTGTATAGGATTGTTTATTTAGCATTATTTAATATTAAAAGACTGAAAAGAACTTATATACTAATCAACCCCAGAGTATCGATAAGTTAAAAAGTGGAGAATTAATTCAATGGAATACCACAGGGCAGAGATTGATCCAGTTTTTCTTTAAGGGCTCGATAATAAATATTTTAGACTTAGCTTTGTCACAGCAAATCAGCACTGCCCCTGTAGCCCCAAAGTGGCCATTGACAGTATGTGAACACATGAATTTGGCTGTATCCCAATAAAATTCTTTACAAAAGCAGGCGGTGGGTGGGATTTGGTGCTGCTGTGATTTGCCAACCCCTGTTCTAGATTGGTAAAAAAGAAAGAACTAGATTTCATGTATCGACATAGATGAATGATTCAAATGATTTGAATGAGGAAAAGCTGTTGCAGAAGGAAAAGTAGAATGATACCATTGACATAAAGTATTAATTCATGCAAAACATGCTATGTATTTTTCAAGGGGTCATGTATATGTAGCAAAAGTCTTAATATATTCATTAGAGAAGGAAAAGGGAAATAGAAAACTGATTTTCAAGCTTATGGTGATTACAACTTAACCTTAGGTACATCAGTATCTTACACAGAGAAACAGAACCATTTTCTCTTGTACATTGGCTCCTAAAAGGCTCCGAAATGAATCATCCCTCTAAACCCACAGATTAGAGGCTGCTGCTTCCCCTTCCACACAGCTGAAGTCACTGGACCCACCTTTAGCCCGAAACAGCCTTGGTTCCAGCTGAGAGCTGGTTGAAGGAGAAAAGTATTTAAGTGCGTGAGCCCTGCCCTCCAGGGGCTTCAAAATGCTTGGGCTTTACACTTTAAGGAACTGAGTGAGTGGACTCCGGGCTTCAAAAGGGACGTCCAGGTGCGTAGCCTCTGTCCCCAGTTCTGGAAGAACAGCCCTGCTCTCTGTCTCTGTATCTACTGTCAGTCATGGTGTTGGATTGAGGGGTGTGTTGAAACCAACCTACAGGACAAACGAGGCCCAGAAACCAGTCTCGTTTAGCTCACATTAATTCAGCATTACGTAAAATCAAGACAGTCTATGTACTTCTGTAGGTTCCTGGCTGCTTTTGGAGAAAGTGTGAAGCTCTGACAGTGCCCATCCCCTACACTTCCTAGTGGTTGGTGACAAGATGTAGCAGTCACTTGTTTCATCTGATAGAGCTGTAGCGAGGAAGGTGTCTTTCCTCCTGTATTTTATCTTTTCTTTCCTCTGTCTACTTCTCAACATAAAAACGCAACTAAACACACTTCTAACTGAAGACTCTTCTTTTCTCCTTAAGGTTTCCAGTTACAGCTGTCCTAAGTTGAGGCCAAAGTGTGCCACTTGTTTTGGACTCTACGTTCACAAGTGCCTCTGTCTGGAATGCATGGCTTTCAACAAAGGATGTGGAAAAGGGATGTCTTTGACCACAAAAGAAAGACCTGAGTTGGGAATGGATTGAAGGGATTGTAAGAGCTATGTGCTGGTGAGTGTTCCTGGGGACCCTGAGCGACTTCCTTCTGCTACACCCCCTCCCTGAGGTGTAGGGTTATATTAGCAACCCCAGGTTCATATTCAGAGGGACCATAGAACAAAGGTGACTTGTATATAGCTATGATGCTAGGCTAGGAAAGAGCCTCACACACTTAGGACAATGGTGGCAGACTGGAAATGGTAGCAGGGCTCGTGAAGGCCAAGAGAAGCCCTGACACAGTCTGCTCCCCATCCCCTGCTATATCCCAGGACTCTAGAGTATCCTAGGACAGCATGAGAAAACTCATCATTGCTTTGGAATGGTGACTCTTCCCATACAGAGAACTGACAGGCGGGCATAGCCCGTTGCTGGAAGATGAACAGAGATTTGGAGACAGGAGCAGGAGATAGGGCTGAGAATTCTTCAGCAATGACGGGAGTGGATGCAGACTAACAAACAGCAGGGCTGCACACCTCCAAAGTGAGTGTGAGTGGGTGATGATAGTAGTCCAGGTGCTTCTCCCAAACCAGAATACCTAAGCCCCCGTTGGAGCTGAAATTATTCTCAGGGAGTAAAGAGCAAGAAAAGGGGAAGAAGTAAAAAATCCTGAAGCTACTTAGAGACAAGAACAGTCCTAGGCAGGAAGTGACAAGACTTGACTTGAATCAGATTTTCTCTCTGGAAGCAAAAACTGGAGCTTTAGAGATAGGAGCAGAAAGCTAGTGATGTTCTTTCAAATCTAGTGTGATATCACTTTAACTCTGTACCTGTGTTGAGATCTCATGGAGAACTTGTTTTACAGCAATACTACACCTTAAAATGCCCATCAAGCTCATCTGAGGATAGACTTATACTACCTCCTTGCAAGCTTTCTTGACCTTATGAACTGAGTGATTCTGTTGGTGGGGTTGGAGGCTGTCCTGTACAATGTAGGATGTTCAGCAGCATCCCTGGCTTCCACCTGCTAGATACTAGTAGCACCCATCTCCCAGTTGGAACAACCAAAAATGTCTTCCCACATTGCCAAACGTCCCCTTGCAGTACAAGATCTACCCTTCCCCAGTTGAGAGCCTTTATGCTAAGGCTATCTCCTCTCCCATGTGTAGGGACCTGAGGCATAAATTAAAACACGTGGAGGTGAACTTCCAGGCATAGCTAGCAACTCCAGCTGCTTCCAATTCCTTTCCTTTCCAGAGGATTCCAGGGAAACAGGCGTTGGCTGGGCAGAGCCCAGATTTGCCCACCAAATGCAGAGGACAATGGCTGTAGGGAACCAGCCAGTTCAGATGACCAGCAGCTCTAAAAGACAGTAGGACTAAGGACATCTCGAGTTAGTGTAATATGGAATATGACTGCATACTCTTAAACAGGCACTTGATAAGCTTCACTTACCTTGGGGTATGGCATTTACATGCCTTAACAGTGAGGTTAGTCTTCGGTAGGAGAATTAAAGATACTCCATAGTGGGTGGGTCTGTTATCTCATGAATGTGAAACACATATAGGTTTTTTTGTTTGTTTGTTTGTTTTTATTCAGGAAAAATCATCTTGGAGTGACAACTGTACCTGGAATTTAAACTGTTGGTAGAATTTGCAATGGTAACAAAAGCCTATTTTTCTTCCGAACCTTAATTGTCTTCAAACTCTACCAAACTTTGATCTTCTGAGAGCTCTTCAAGAAAAATGGATGAAGCTCAGGCTTGAGCCTGGGTCCTGATTAAAAGGTCAGATTATTTATTTATTTTTATGTAACCAAACCACCAAATCCACTTTTGCCAGCCCAAATCTTAGGCCCACGGTGCTCTGATTTCTTCTCTCACTAAACCAGCAGCTTTTCCTGAAAGACCCCGAACTTCAAAGTCCTCGAATATGTTTTTGAGGAAATTAATACCTATGAGGACTAGGACTCTGAAGACCGAGGCAAAATCTTCATGTTGAAGGGATGGGAAAGAACAATCCTGTTGGAACAGGGTAGGTTCCCGGGTTCTTGCCATTGGAGGCTAGGGAGGGGAAGATCTCCTAGGATAGGAGAACAGATATTTTTGTCTCCATTTGTTGGCTAAACTTGGTCCTACTCCCAGGATTGAGCAAGTCAGAGTTAAGCCATCAGAAAATAATTACCTATGCAGGAAGGCAGACCTGTCAGAACTGCATGACAGTTGCTGGTGGTCAAATCGAGTTCTGGATTTTAGGCACCCAGGCTGAGGATCTGTGTCTGAGAACACAGCAAGATGTGGGAGGGGGAGCAAAAGGAATAGGAGGCAGTGTCCCTTAATTGCAGGGATAACTCATCTTACCAGAATTAGATCATCACTGAAAACTAGGTTGTCTTCCTGAATATTCTTGGAAATCTATCTTGATAGGTGTCAAATCAGACATACTAGTAGCTTGTTTGAATGATCGGGGATCAGGGTTCCCTAAGATTCAAATCCCTCAGCTGTGCCAGAGCTAACCTGATTAAGGCTGCTCTCCACTGCCATGACACTTGCATAAGGGAGGCTGGGGGTTGAGGGAAACGGATTCAGACACAAAGCTCATGCTGCCTACCAGACAGTCAGTCAGTCTTTTGTCTCTGTCCAGCAGTTCCCTGTCTTAGCATATGTAAAACTGTGGCAAGCTAACTTGTTGGCTTGAAAGTAGGGTAAAATCTTGACTCTAGATGGTTCTTAAGTTTGGTGATGAGAATAGAACATAAACTTGGATTTCTGCAAGAGAAAGGACAAAGATCCTTTGTGGGCTGGGTCAGGGGACATGAGAAGCAAGTCCCTTGGGACCCTATGTCTGGTAGTGAACGCTGCTGCCTGAGTAAGTCTTCACTGTCCTGTTAATGAGACTAAGGGGTGGGAGGTAGGATTGAAACCTGTAGCCCCAATGGTGTTTTAGTCATTCACTTTCTCC
Organism: Cacajao melanocephalus; assembly: GCA_963573385.1. Lineage (NCBI taxonomy): Eukaryota > Metazoa > Chordata > Mammalia > Primates > Pitheciidae > Cacajao > Cacajao melanocephalus. Next base: position 1,016 of record CAUYLG010041027.1, on the reverse strand, counting down.
CTAGTGGGGAGAAAGAAGGTCAAGGGAGTCACCAAAGCTGACACAGGGTGTTGAGTGAACCAAAAGTTAGGTTGCGCCATGAGCAGCCGTTTAGAAACTGACAGTAATGGGCTTAGCTTACTTGTGTAAATTGGAATGCCTTGTTGTAGTCCTTGGGCATCGGAAATGGAACTGGTCTGACTTTTGTCAACAGGGGCCTCTGGCAAAGGGAGTCAGTCTCCCATGTGGAGGTGCCATCGGTGTCTTGCAGTTGTGGCCCTTCTGACGGGGATACCCAGGTAGACCCCTTTTGGAAAGAAGCTCTTGGCTTGCTTCTGAGTTCTCATTGAAATGAAACACCTCATCTCTGGAGCTTTGTGACTTAGTCCTGAAATTATCATTTTAGTCTTTGCACTCAAAGACTAACAAAGTAGAAAGCACCCCCAAAAGCCTTGCTTAGAAATAGCCATGACGTAGCCAAGAATGAAATGGGCTTCACCCAGTGGCATCTTGGCTTTGTATGGAAAGTAGCTCTAATTCCTATGGAGAAACTGCACCCTACATACTCTGCTACTGGGTGGAAAAGCCACTGGCCCAAGATGTCCTCCTTTGCACTTGCCTGAGCCTGCCTCATTGAGAGTCTGGCTGAGTTGAAACCTCAGTGTCCACTGGGCTGATGCAACTCCTCAGCCTCAGAGCCAGCCCTGCAGACCTAAGAGTGAATATGGTTGCCCCACTCAGAGCAGAACTCAGTCGTGGGCTATTAATGGCCTACCTGTTTGCCAATTCATGTTCTAAGTGGAAGAACATATCAAAAAGGCTTCTCGAACTGGAAACTATTGGGGACACTCCCTCATATACCCATGGCACAGGCTAGTTCTGAGACTAGAATCAAGCTGCTGACTGAACTGAACTGTGTTTTGATGCAGAGGCTGCTGTTGCACACCAGACTTCTGACTCCTGCCACAGCTGATGCCATATCACAAAAGGTGCTTCCCCTTTCCCTGCCTGCAAGAATGACTTTATCAGCTCTGCCC